>CAUYON010141471.1:0-20198 GCA_963573935.1 Arctocebus calabarensis
GGCGGGCGCCTGTAGTCCCAGCTACTAGGGAGGCTGAGGCAAGAGAATCGCTTAAGCCCAAGAGCTGGAGGTTGCTGTGAGCAGTGTGACGCCACGGCACTCTACCCAGGGCGATAAAGTGAGACTCTGTCTCCAAAAAAAAAAAAAAAAAAAATACCGCGCCAGGAGCCAGACCGTCTATTAAGACCAGACGAAGTATAGAAAGACCCATTCTGAAATACACTCTCCTAGAGATTAGGTAAGAAATACTGGATGTGGCCAAATAAATACATCTCTAGGCCACTGTTTCCCAACTTTTATACTTAAAAGAGGCGTGGCGAGAAACTAGATACTTTTTTAACACTTTCACTGCAGCATTCTGAGTCTTACCACGGTCTAAACTGATGGCGCAACCTACACCACAGAGACTCCAGGCGCTCCTTCTACATGACCTCCCTCTGGGAATGCGGGCCTACACGGTCAATAAAACCTACTTCCGTGTATCATTAATGGCCATAAAGCCAGGCACAACCAATAGTGTTACTGGAATGTTAAAAGCCTTTACCCATAACAAACACTTGGAACGACAATTACAACTTTCGATTAAGGTATACTTTAAGGCGTCTCGCTCCAACCCTTGCAAATGCGTTTAAACCGGGTGCTGCGGTCAAAAGGAAAACATCACAACGCCCCCAAAACTGAAGGGCGTGCCTTTTTCTCTACTGATGATTGTGTTGGCCATTCCTTCTCAAGGGGTCTGCGGGAACTTCAGTGAAATAGGAAAAGGACAGCCATTCTAGAAAGACTATCGACGCCTCCGAGATGGGAGGAGGGTTGCACGCGGGTAAAGAGGGTTTTTAATTCTTGGACTTTGAGGAGATGGCTTCCAGAGAAGCCGGAGGGTAGCAAACGTCCATCCAGCAGGGGCGGGGCACCCCTGAAGACTGCGAAGAAAAAAAGTGCGCGGTTTAAGGTCAACAGTCCCGGCACCCGGTCCCAGGGAGGCCCCAGGTGGGCTCCCCCGGGTAGGCGGAGATTTGCACGCCCTCCCGCAGTCAGCGAGCGTGCACACGAGCGGTGGGACGGAGGGCGGCACCCGGCTGGCCTTTCACACAGACACACACGCACCCTGCCACCCTCCTTCCCAGGGGCGGGGCGGGAGGGCGCTGCCCTCACACAGGAAGTCAGGAAACCCAGGGGGCAGCGCAGCCACAACTTGGGGCCATTTAACCCTCTCGCCCACGTCAGCCAATGGGCAAGCAATGGCCTCCCCTCCCCCCGCGCCCACCCCCGCACCCAGACCCCTCGCGCGCACCCCGGCGCCCATGCGCCTCCCGCACACGCCTCCCCCCGGCCCCGCCAACCTCGGCGGGCACGGCCCGGGCCCCGGAGCGCCTTTGTGCAGCGCCCGGTCAACCTGCCCTCCGTCCGCGGGGCCCTGCGCCCCGCCTCCTCACCGAGAGCCCAGCGGCCCACAGCGGGAAGCCCCCTCTTCACGTCGCGCCGCAGCTGCAGGACGCCGAGGCCAGCCCGGAGAGCGCTCGCACGGCGGCCGCAGCGGCCGGCCGGTCCCCTCAGGCTGGTCTCCGAGGGAGGGTAAGTTCCAGGGCACGTCGGAGCGCGCCGGCGCGGGGGCGGGGCGGGGATCGGGGGCGGGGCGGGCCCCACGTGACGGACGGGCGGGGCGGGCGGCTCACGTGACGGCCCGAGCGCGCGGGGCGGGCTGGGGGCTTCAGGGACCGCGGGGGGCGCGGCCGTGGGAGGCGCAGGGGCCGGGCGGCAGAAAGCACTTCGTAAACACGGAGTGGGAGGCGTTAAGAAAACACTCGTGGGGAAAACGAGGGAAGGGCGGGCGGGAAGCGGACGCACCACCAAGGCGGCGGAATGGAGCCCAGAAAAAGACGGCCGGCCGGAGGGGCCTGCCCGCTCCCCTCCTCTGTCCCCTGGGCGGCTGGAGCTCCTGCCGGGCTAGGTCAGTAGTTTGCGGGCCTGGAAATCACACTGGGACACTCGGAAAAAGTGCCAGACACTGCCTGTAGGGGACGAAATGGAACTGTGGGGACGCTGAGTCCGTGACCGAGTCTGTGCGGAGCTGCTCTTCGAAGCCACCAGGGTAGAGTGCTGGACAGCTCAGCGGAGACCTTGGGGACTCACGAGGGCCGCGCCCGGGAAGGCGGCTGCCGTTCCGCATCCAGCCGTCCACCGGGCCTACTGCGTGCGAGCCCAGTGGGGGCCACGGTGTCATTGTCCAAAGTCGTCCCAGTGTGCAGGGAGGCGGCGGAGATCCCGGAAGACACAGGCATTGAAGGTCTATGATATGGGATAGAGACCTGCCTTAAATGCCATTAATTGCCCCTCTACCCTTCCAAACCTCCGCTATCAAATGACTTATAAAGCTGCCTTTCAGCCCTAAAATTCAAGGACTGTGAGAAAATTGCTGCTGTATGCTTCTGCCGAGAAGTATTAGGACTTAAGAAATATTCATTAACCTATTGAATGTGCCCATTAAGGTGCCAAGATAAAATAATAATACAGATGGGGTGCCGGGGGGCAGGATATGATTTAAGAGCCACACTGTGTCTGGATTTGGCTTTTTTTCATACCCTGAAGATACCACGATATCTGGCTTCTTTTATTACAAGCCAAACCCCCAGTTGTTCTTTAAAAGGTGCAAAGAATCTATTGGCAAGACATTACCCGCTGTTGTTTACAACCTTCGCATTAAATCTAATGGGGGACGTAAGTTTTTAAGATAGTCTGTTTTTAGAAAAGAAAGATGTTTAAAATAAAAGTTCGTAAAAATAAGCCTGCCACCACATTATATCTTCATCCTTTCATTTGCTACTTGGCACCTACTTTTTCTGTCTGCCTGAATTTCTGCTATGTTCCCTTTTCTGTGCCCTTACAGCATACAAAAAATTGCTGCTGTATGCTTCTGTAACTGTTTTCCATAGACTCCCTTTGTTATTTCTTTCTAAAACCCCAAACAAGGACGACTGCAAAAAGGAAACAATGCCCTGATAGGAACGTGCTGATAACCTTATCTTCCTTCTTTCCCAAACCTGAATTGGGCACCCATGGTTTCAACAAGAGATAGAACTAAACAGTTAGCATGCATTTACTGATCTGCTTGTAACTCCACTTCCTATTTCACAACCTAATCTCAGATGATACCACAGTTCCCACAGTATGCTGATCACTACCAACAGCAGATGGAGTCAGATAAAAAGAGCTCTCTTGCTAGTGTGTTGTTTTTGAAAGAACCTAAGGGAGAGCTATGAAATCATATGCGACACTGCCTCTAGTTAGTTTTTAAATAACACTTGTAGCATATGTCTGGCGCCTGTGCTCAGGATCTCAATAGATCGGTTTCAGAATTTTGACATTTCACGGGTTTCTTAGGAAATAGCTGGGTTCCAAAATGTAGAATTCAAATGTAAGCTACGCACACAGGCAGAGATTTGAGTCTGATGTGTTTGTATATATATCCCAAGTGCCTAAAAGCACTTGGCATATGGTAGGTGCAGGAGATATTCCTGTTGAGTGTATTTCTTTGGGTGAAAATGTGCTCTGTAAATAGCTGCATAAACTTGTCCTACTTCTTAATTCTTTAATGAGTAACCTACTTTTCATTGTATATTTCTAGATGAAAAAGCATAAAATTATACCTGGCATCACTACTTTGGTGGGGCTATAAAGAAGCAAGAATTTGGCAGTAGCTACCAAAATTACAAATGCATATGCACTTGGAACCTCCAGTTTCATTTCTAGGGATTTATCTCCCAGATGTATTTCCACACATGAGAAATAATAAAATATTTCTTATTAAGAATATCAGAAGATGGCTCGGTGCCTGTGGCTCAAGCAGCTAAGGCGCCAGCCACGTACACCTAAGCTGGTGGGTTCAAATCCAGCCCAGGCCTGCCAAACAACAATGACAGCTGCAACCAAAAAATAGCCAGGCATTGTGGCGGGCGCCTGTAGTCCCAGCTACTTGAGGGAGGCGGAGGCAGGAGACTCACTTGAGCCCAGGAATTGGAGGTTGCTGTGAGCTGTGATGCCACGGCACTCTACCCAGGGTGACAGCTTGAGGCTCTGTCTCAAAAAAAAAAAAAAGAATAGCAAAAGATTGAGAAAACCTAAATATACATCAACAAGACACTAGTTAAATTATACTCATGCATTTCAACATTATGCAGCTATTACCCAAAAAAGTGTAGAGACAGAGTCTCACTTTATCGCCCTCAGTAGAGTGCTGTTGAGTCACAGCTCACAGCAACCTCCAGCTCTTGGGCTTAGGTGATTCTCTTGCCTCAGCCTCCCGAGTAGCTGGGACTACAGGCACCCGCCACAACGCCCCGCTATTTTTTGATGTGGTTTGGCCAGGGCCAGGTTTGAACCCGCCACCCTCGGTATATGTGGCCGGCGCCCTACTTGCTGAGCCACAGGCGCCACCCATGACCTCCAAAGTTTTTAAGTAAAAAAAGCAGAAAATGGTGCAGAATGAAATACTAGCTTGTATATGCATTAAACTAAGACAAACTATTGGGAAATGAGAACTCACTGAATAGAAAACATAGGAGATTTCACTGTATTGATATTTAAACTTTTTGATATTTGAACCTTGAGAAAGATTTATCTATCCAAATAGTCCATGTTTAAAGTTTTCTGGTATCTTTACTTTGTTATTAAAACACCCAGGCTTCATTTATTTCATAAAAGTTTGCCAGATTAGAATTAACCTATCAGGTAAACTAGTACTCAGATTTCTGAACACTATCTGTTCCTTCTTGTAATAATTTAAGAGCGAGGTAATATGTTTAGTTCGAGGCTTAGTATACCTTTTAACAAATGTATGTTGATTTTCAAAAGTAATTTTGTTAGTGGTCAGGAACAGTACCTCAAGCTTATAATCCTAGCACTTTGGGAGGCCAAGGTGGACGGATTGCCTGAGTTTACAAGTTCGAGACCAACCTGAGCTAGAGCAAGAACCCATCTCTAAAAATAGCTGAGCGTTTTGATGGGTGCCTGTAGTTCAGCTACTTGGGAGGCTGAGGCAAGAGAATCATTTGAGCCCGAGAGTTAGAGGTTGCTATGAGCTATGACTATGGCACTCTGCTAGGGGTGACAAAGGGTGACTCTGTCTCAAAAAAAAAAAAAAAAATATTTTTCTCTAAGAAGAGCCCTGCTTAAATGAGTTTTAACAAATTGTATCCTCTGTTTAAGCAATAAAATTAGAATTTCATGGATCATTTGTCCATGTCAAGAATATTATATTTTGGGAAAACCACTAAAGGCATGTGTTTCCCTGTGTGTCAGTTCACTCGCCCACTGTGCAATATCAACCGCCTCTTGTTTCTATGAGTTACACAGATGTTCTATAAATAGTTTTGCCTGATACGTTCCAGTATTTGATTATATTTATTTGTGGGCTTAATTTCCAGAAATCTCAAAGAGAATTATAATCATGACTACAATACCAGTAAAAGTTACATAACACCATCTCTTTAAGGATTTTAATAAAAGAGCTTTATAATACTATGAAATCTCGTGTTTCCTCTATATAAATTCACATGATCAATTTTGCAACTTATACTCAAAATACAGGCATAAAGAATTAGTACTTGTGGCCTATAATCCCAGCACTTTGGAGGACCACGATTGGAGAATCCCTTGAGGCCAGGAGTTCTAGATCCTGTCTCTCAAGAAAAAAAAATAAAATTAGCAGGGCATAGTAACAGTGATGATAAGTGCCTGTAATCCTAGCTATTCAGGAGGCTGAAGCAAGAGGATTAATTTAGCATAGGAGTTTGAGGTTGCTGTGAGCTACAATTGTGACACTGCACACCAAACCTGGACAACAGAGCAAGACCCTGTCTGAAAAAAAAAAATTAGAAGAAGAATTAGTACTTGTCAAAGTTGTTACACAAATTAGGGCATTCTTGTCATACCGAACTAAATTAGAGTCCAGGGACCAGAGGGAGAAAGCAAGCACTGAAGGCATATCACACCAGATCCAAAAATCAAATTTTATGCAAAGGCCAGCTACCAAAATGGCCTTCTATAACCCTAAAACCAGTTTTACCTAGAAGCTGCTGAAATGACCTGCCTTGACTCTTAAGACTAGCTTTCCCTACCACTGTCACTCACCAATGAGATCTTGCCAGTTCCCAAAAGCTTTTCTAATGAATTTTGTTACAAAACAATACATAACATTTCTCTTTCTAATAAAACCACCAACTTTCTTTTTGGACATACTGAAGACAACCCCAGTCTGTATGTATGCCCCAAATTACACTTCTGTGCTTCTCAAATAAAACATTTAATTCAGAGGTTCATCTCTATATTTTATTTTGACTTTGACATACTTGGTGTCAGAAGTGGGATCCAAAACAGACTCACCTCAAGAGAGATGAATAGCTCATGGAACTATGACATGAGTACCCAAACTTAGGCCCTTTGAGCCTACAAACGTCCACAGGTCACCTCTTTTCCATCTGGTGAGTCTCTGTCAAATCAAGCTCCTAAGTTTTCTTTCAGTTGAGTTCAGTTTTATTTGGGAATTGGTTAGGAGGCATCTTTCCCCCTAGTTAATAAGATCTTCATGTTTAGCAGGGGTTTTTCTCACTTTGTGGTATTTTCCTGGTTAGGAAGAATATTTTTTCTGCCTGGTTATGTGGTCTTCTGCTTAAGACAGATTTTTTTTCTCTTGTAAAAGAAGGCTTACTTTGGGTGGCACCTATAGCTCAGTGGGTAGAGCTTGGGGGCACATCAAACCCAGACTGGGCCAGTTAAAACAACGACAACTGCAACAACAACAAAAAAATAGCCAAGCGTTGTGGCAGACACCTGTAGTCCCAGCTATTTGGGAGGCTGAGGCAAGAGAATCACTTAAGCCCAAGAGTTGGAGGTTGCTGTGAGCTGTGATGCCACAACATTCGTCCAGGGCGACAGTTTGAGACTCTGTCTCAAAAAAAGAAAAAAGAAAAAAAAAAGGCTTACTTTGGAGGAAAAGTACATATTATACTTTATTTTGTAATTCGTTTGCATGCTTAGAATTTAATGTGGCTTTAGTGTGTTCAGCATTAAATTGAATCACCTAGATAAATTTATTTGCAAATGGGCTCCCAAAATATAAAAGACACACCAAGATATTATAATTTTCCCCATCTGGTATTCCAGCTGGTGATATGTTCAAGTGGATGGGGGATCAGTCTCTTTCTCTTAAAACTAAAAGACCATGGCTATGAAATCATCAGTTCAAATAGGATGCATGTCTCATTGGTATCTTGAGGGTCCAAAACACATTCAGGACTCAACAGTTCCCGCTGTGCAATATGCTATTGCAGAGCTTACTGAGACTCCAAAGCCTTTCTCTCCCCTACCTACACCTCCTCCCTTTTACCTTTCTCTGTACTAAACTCTCTTTTTCCAAAACTTCTCAGCTATTCTGTTAAATACCATTAAAGTAAAAATGCTTGAAAACCTGCAAAAACAAAAGAAATTTGCTTTGACCTTCATGCTGTTCCTTAAAAACCAAAAGATGAGATTTCCATGTCAAAGACAACCTCCCTATATTAAAAAGAAAGGCAATACTGTTATCTCCGAGGATGACTAACTCAGACCAAGAAAATAATGTATAGACTTTGTTAGAGTAACTCTTATCTGTTGGGTCTCCTTACATTATACAGTCACATTTTCACAGTTAACTAGTCCAATCCAGGATTTTGGTAACTGACTCAAACTGCTTTACCCAAAATTTGGTTGATAGCCTTTATAAAATTACTTATTTGAGCAAAAGTATATATTAAAATTTAGCCTTATCCATTTATCCCCTCCCCTTTTTTTTAATATAGGGAAGGGGAGGGGGAGGGGGAAAGGGAAGAGAAGGGAAACACAGCTAAGATAGAAATTAATTTTTTTTCTGTAATCCCAGCACTTTGTGAGGCTGAAGCGGGGTTCAAGACCAGCCTGGACAACACAGAGAGAACCTGTCTCTCCAAAAATAAAAAGTAAAAAAAATAGCCAGGCATGGGGGCATACACCTGTAGTCCTAGCTCCTTGGGGGACTGAGGCAGGAGGATTGCCTCAGACTAGGAAT
The DNA here is from genome assembly GCA_963573935.1 of Arctocebus calabarensis. NCBI lineage: Eukaryota > Metazoa > Chordata > Mammalia > Primates > Lorisidae > Arctocebus > Arctocebus calabarensis. The sequence goes on from CAUYON010141471.1 coordinate 8,081, forward strand.
TCAAGGTGAGCTATGATTGCACCACTGTATTCCAGCCTGGGTGACCCCGTCTCTTCTGTTGCCCTGAGAAGAGTGCAACCACGTCATCACCGTCCATAGCAACCTCAAACTCCTGGGCTCAAGCAGTCCTCCTGCCTCAGCCTCCCAAGTAGCTGGGACTACAGGCGCCCACCACACCCAGCTAGTTTTTCTATTCTTGGTAGAGATGGAGTCTCGCACTCTTGCCCAGGCAGGTCTCTGAACTCATGAGCTCAAGCAATCCTCCCACCTCAGCCTCCCAGAATACTAGGGATTACAGGCGTGGGGCACCAACCTAGCAAGCCTTTTATTTTTATTTCAATTTAGATATTCATTTTACCTTCTAAAACTGCAATAAGCAATATCATACGTCAGTTACCATTCACTAGAAGGAGTAACTTTCATAGAAAAAGATGAGTTGTACCTTAGGATGACAACCTGTCCAGTTAAGAAACAAAAGGGAGGACAGCGCCTATGGCTCATCAAGTAGGGCCCCGGCCCCATATACCGAAGGTGGCAGGTTCAAACCCAGCCTCGGCTGAACTGCAAAAAAAACCAGAAAAATAGCCGGGCATGGTGGCGGGTGCCTGTAGTCCCAGCTACTCGGGAGGCTGAGGCAAGAGAATCGCCTAAGCTCAAGAGTTGGAGGTTGCTGGAGCTGTGTGATGCCACGGCGCTCCTACCGAGGACGATAAAATGAGACCCTGTCTCTACAAAAAAAAAAAAAAAGAAAGAAACAAAAGGGAGCCCGGGTACGATGGCTCGTGCCTGTAATCCTAGCATTCTGGGAAGCTGAGGAAGGTGGATCACCTGAGCCCAGGAGTTCAAGACCAGCCTGAGCAAGAGCAAGACCCGGTCTCTACTAAAAATAGAAAAAACTAGCTGGGTGGGACACCTATAGTTCAGTGGTTAGGGCGCCAGCCACATACTTCAGGGCTGGTGGGTTTGAACCCAGCCTGGGCCTGCTAAACAAAAAACAACAACAAAAAGATAGCTGGGCATTGTGGCGGGTGCCTATAGTCCCAACTACTAGGGAGGCTGAGGCAAGAGAATCACTTGAGCCCAAGAGTTTGAGGTTGCTGTGAGCTATGATGCCACAGCACTCTACCCAGAGTGACAAAATGAGAGTCTGTCTCAATTAAGAAAAAACTAGCCGAATGTTGTGGCAGGAACCTATGGTCCCGGGTATTCTGAAGGTTAAGGTAAGAGGATTGCTCAAGCCCAGGAGTTTGAGGTTGCTGTGCGCTGTCCCAAAAAAAAGGGTGGGGGGAGGACATTACCAAATCTGTAGATCCACTTTGCATAGTTATAGAAGCACTTCATTACTAAAATTATAAAGGTTTTGCAAAGAAAAACATCAGCTTTGGCTCGGCACCTGTGGCTCAAGCGGCTAAGATGCCAGCCACGTACACCTGAGCTGGTGGGTTTGAATCCAGCCCAGGCCCGCCAAACAATGACAACTGCAACCAAAAAATGGCTGGACATTGTGGCAGGCGCCTGTAGTCCCAGCTACTTGGGAGGCGGAGGCAGGAGACTCGCTTGAGTACAGAAATTGGAGATTGCTGTGAGCTGTGATGCCACAGCACTCTATCCAGGGTGACAGCTTGAGGCTCTGTCCCCAAAAAAGAAAAACATCAGCCTTTAGGAAACACTGTACTATATCTGTTGGTATGATCATGACAGCATTCAGGTAGCTGTCATGGCAACCATAATTGAATCCTCCATCAGTGTCTTGGAACACCCAGGAATACCCCAAGTAGTGAGCAGGGTGATTCAGCAGGTGGCACATTCCTGTCTCCTGTGAGTCAGGAAAATACCAACGTCCTCACTCAGCGTTGCTAGAGGCACCGTTCTATTACAAAACAGCCACTACAGGATCTGCGGCACTTTCCATAAGAGCAAAGTGTTGGTTCATTAAACATTTCAAAACCTATTTTCATTGATTTTTAAGACAGATTTTCACTTTCTGACTCATACAGAGCCTTTACTTATTTCTCTTCTTTTTGCCTTTGAAGCAAATCACGACAAAGTCTTTACTTTCATCTTTGGGGTCTATGGTCAGTAAAAGGTAAAACTTTGAATAGTTCTTTTTACTGCCTTGCTGGTTTTGTTCAGCAAGAATGGTTAGTAAGAAAAGAGACTAAAAGTAATGGTTAAAATGAGGTATTTTTAGCCTTCATTTCCTGGTAGAACATCACAGAATCTGGAATTGTCAGGATGACCGAAATCAAATCTCAAGGTGGAGTAAAGCTTCTATGCTTCGCATTTTTTTTTTTTTTGAGACAGCCTCAAGCTGTCTCCTTGGGGAGAGTGCGGTGGCATCACAGCTCACAGCAACCTCCAATTCCTGGGCTCAAGCGAGTCTCTTGCCTCTGCCTCCCAAGTAGCTGGGACTACAGGCGCCCACTACAACACCTGGCCATTTTTTGGTTGCAGCCATCTTTGTTGTTTTGGCGGACCCGGGCTGGATTCAAACCTGCCAGCTCAGGTGTACGTGGCTGGTGCCTTAGCCCCTTGAGCCATAGGCGCCGAGCCTATGCTTTGCATATTCTGTAAAATCTGTGAAATCAAAGTGAACTGTCAGCTCAGCACCTGTAGCTCAAGCGCTAAGGCACCAGCCACATATACCAGAGCTGACAGGTTTGAATCCAGCCCAGGCCTGCCAAACAACAATGACAACTACAACTACAACTAAAAAATAGCCAGGCATTGTAATTGGCACCTGCAGTCCCAGCTACTTGGGAGGCTGAGGCAAGAGAATCCCTTAAGTCCAGGAGTTGGAGGTTGCTGTGAGCTGCGATGCCACAGCACTCTACCCAGAGCGACAGCTTGAGGCTCTGTCTCAAAAAAGAAGTGAACTGTCCTATGACACTGAAACATCTATTCAGTATTCACAGTGTGCTAAATCTAAAAGGTTTATTTATTTATTTTGAGACAGAGTCTGGCTGTATCCACCTGGGTAGGGTGCCAGGGTGGCAGCCTAGCTCACAGCAACTTCTAACTCTTGGGTTCAAGAGATCTTCCTACCTCAGCCTCCCAGAGTAGTAGGATTACAGGCATGAGCCACACCACAGGCCCGAAGGTTTATTTTGAGAAAAGGAATATAAATAGATTATGGGCACTTTGAAAAAGCATCAGAAAAGCTTTTCCATGTAGAACTTTCTTACGATTTCTTATTTGATTAACTTTCTTTCTTTTTTTGTTTTCTTTTTTTGCGACGGAATCTCATATTGTTGCTCTCGGTAGTCATAATTCACAGCAACCTCAACCACTTGGGCTTAAGCGATTCTCTTGCCTCAGCCTCCCAAGTAGCTGGGACTACAGGTGCCGACCACAACGCCCAGGTATTTTTTTGGTAGTTGTTGGTTGTTTGGCAGGCCCGGGCTGGATTTGAACCCCCACCCCCAGCTCCGATGTATGTGGTTGGCGCCCTAACCACTGAGCTATAGGTGCTGAGCCTTGATTAACTTTCTTGTGTATGTATATATGAGTGAAAGAGAGAGAATTTTGTATAAATAATAATGCTGAGTCCTAGTTAGGTTGGGGGAAAAATATATGAAAGAAATCAAAAGTTATATTAACAGTTAAGAAATTGAGGTGGGAGAGAAAAAACAATTTTTTTTTCTTGAGACAGAGTCTCACTCTGTCGCCCTGGGCAGAGTGCTGTGGTGTCTTAGCTCACAGCAACCTCAAACTCCTAAGCTCAAGCAAGCCACTTGCCTAGCTTCCCAAGTAGCTGGAACTACAGGCGCCCACCGCAAGGCCTAGCTAGTTTTTCTATTTTTGGTAGAGATAGGGTCTCATTCTTGCTGAGGCTGGTCTCAAACTTCTTAGCTCAAGTGATCCACCTGCCTTAGCCTCCCAGAGTGCTAGTGTTGCAGGCATGAGCCACCATGCCTGGCCTAGAAAAAAACCCCTCGAAGTTCAAGACCAACCTGAGCAAGAGCAAGTTCCCGTTTCTACTAAAAATAGAAAACACAGCCAGGTATTGTGGCTGGCTTCTATAGTCCCAGCTACGTGGGACGCTGAGGCAGGAGAATCATTGGAGTATAAGAGTTTGAAGTTGCTGTGAGCTAATGATATCAAGGCACTCAACCCCAGGGTGACAGAGTCTGTCTTAAAAAAAAAAAGAAAAAGAAAAGAAAGAAAAAACCCTCCTGAGTTTGACAGAGAAATTGTGTGTTGGCTCTGCATCTGGGCATGGAGCCTCACCAGCATGACTTAAAATTACATTTCCAAACACTTAACTATATAAAAGTATCTACTGATAGTTTTCCATTGCTGCACACAATTAATCCCAATTTGCGGCCTATTTTCACAATCTTTTATGAATCAGATTCTCTAATGTGTTGATACTGAATTTCCTTATTGCAATCCACATTATTTCTGCAGAGATTTCTACAGACCTTCGCTTACGTGGTTAACAGAAGAAGGCTTCTTTTAAATCACAGATTCTGGAGCCCTTCTCCTTAGTGGCTAGTAAATTTATTTCTTCTCATATTAACCAATCTTTTGAACCGAGATTGCTACTCTCTGTCAAACTGGTTCCCCTTCATTTTGTTGACCTCCGTTCCCCTGCATGTTTGCAGTGCTGGGTTGGGTGATACAGAATGGTATGGCACTGCAAGAATGATTCTTAAAAAGAGGCTTCTGTTTGATTAAAATCTGCTCTTTGGCTCTGCGCCTGTGGCTCAACGGGCTAAGGCGCCAGCCACGTACACCTGAGCTGGCGGGTTCGAATCCAGCCCCCGGGCCCGCCAAACAACAATGACGGCTGCAACCAAAAAATGTCCGGGCTTTGTGGTGGGCGCCTGTAGTCCCAGCTATTTGGGAGGCAGAGGCAGGAGACTCGCTTGAGCCCAGGAATTGGAGGTTGCTGTGAGCTGTGATGCCACAGCACTCTACCCAGGGTGACAGCTTGAGGCTCTGTCTCAAAAAATAAAATAAAATAAAAAATAAAATCTGCTCTTTGATGCTTACTTCTTACACTTTTAGACATATTAATTTTTTAAATTTAAGTAAATTTATATTCTTTTATGTCATATAGTTTAGCCTACTTTAAGTAGCTATTCTTACTAAGAGCTTAGAATAAAGGGAGAATGTGATAATAGTGTCTCCGAAAGATGATGAGGAAATAATATGGAATTATTTACTTGATGGTGTCTGGTAACTTTCTGTTTAATGGGTGGGGGGAGGAAAGCAGCAAAATGATTTCTTGACAGGTTTTAGGGCTCTGTGATTAGCCTCGCAGCTCTGCCATTACTTAACAGTGTCATCCCGAACCAGCATTATCTTGGATGTTACCTCTCACAGCCTCAGTTTCCTCTTCTGTCAAATGAGAAGGTTGGCTTAGATGATTCTAAGATTCTATTCAGCCCCTCTATTCTTCAATTCCCTTTATGATCTCAAGATATTTGTGGGTTTTTTTTCTTTTTGTAGAGACAGAGTCTCACTTTATTGCCCTCGGTAGAGTGCCGTGGCGTTACACAGCTCATAGCAACCTCCAACTCCTGGGCTTAGGTGATTCTCTTGCCTCAGCCTCCCGAGTAGCTGGGACTACAGGTGCCCGCCACAATGCCCGGCTATTTTTCTGTTTTGCAGTTTGGCCGAGGCTGAGTTTGAACCCCCCACCTTCAGCATATGGGGCTGGTGCCCCATATGATCTCAAGATATTTGACAAAGGTCTCAGCGCCCGTAGCACAGTGGTTACAGCACTAGCTACATACACCGAGGCTAGTGGGTTCAAACCCGACCTGGGCCAGCTAAACAACAGTGACAAATGCAACAAAAAATAGCCGGGTGTTGTGGCGGGCACCTATAGTCCGCTACTTGGGAGGCTGAGGCAAGAGAATCACTAAAGCCCAAGAGTTTGAGGTTGCTGTGAGCTGTGATGCGACAGTACTCTACAGAAGGCAACATAGTGAGACTCTTGTCTCAAAAAAAAAAGATATTTGTCAAAGGTAGTCATATTTTGGTTCTTGATTTACATTTTAAAATAACATTTACTGTAATATAAGGATACTCTCTTCCTTTCATCCTCAAAATATTTTTCTCTTATAACCTTTAAAATAGATCTTGGATAGGAAGAACTATTTATTATCCTAGTCTTCCAACCAGGAAATTGGGAAAGGTTCCATAATTGACCACATGAAAGCCTTGAAGTCAGAATCGGCATTTGAGTCCTGTCTACTGGTCTTGAGCCCTGCCATTGCCAACGGCAGGCATGTCCTTGAAGCTTGGGTCTGGATTCTCAGCAGTGCAGAGAATGAGAACAGTTCAGCTGGTCCAGCCTTACCTCCAAGCCAGGGAGTCTGTGTTTCTGTCCCTTCTTTGCGCTCATTCTATCTAATTGTATCCCGAAGAAAAATTAAACGTGGATTGCCAACCTTTCCGGAAGTGGCTGTAGAATAAAGGATGACATTCTTATCGAGTTATGTACAATTAAATCACATTTAATTAAGGCGTGCCTGGCAGAGCAACATTTTGTGGAACTACCACGGCTTCACAGTGACTCATGCTGAGATATACTCCTGGTATTATATAACACACAGTGAGTTATTTGGAAAGTAATCACAATTTACAACCTGCAGTATTAAAATTAGTACTGAGTTAGGTAAATGGACAGAGCCATGTTTCTACATTTATTTCACTTGTGCAGCAGAGAAAAATATGTCAGTTACCTTCTTGCTCTTCCTGGGTCCTCTTCAAGGTGCTGTTTAGATGCTGAGTGTGAAATAACTTAAGAGTGGAAGAATCCCGCACACAAAGCCTTTCTCTGGTCAGTGCCTGTTAGTTCCCTGTGTACATAGGGATAACAAACACTCCAGGAGATGAACAAAGGACAAAGTAGACAATTCACAAAAGAGGAAATTCAGTTGTGTAACAAACAGTGGGAAAAGATTCCATCTCACTAGTAATCAAAGACATGCAAATTAAAACACTAATGAGAGGCCATTGCTTAAAGAGTTCAGCAGATGGTTTTTTAGGATATTATTCAGCAATGGCATTAGTGTGGAAGCCATTTTCTGGCATGTTGCTACTAGCAATATAAATGGATTCATTTTCAATTGAAAAGAAAATTGACAGTGATACCAATGAAAATTAAAGCATTAAAATTTTTTATGCTTTTTAAACTAATAGTAATTTCACTCTTAGGAATCCATTCTTAGAAAGTCTAAATATGGGCCAGACACAGTAGCTCACACTTGTAATCCTAATGCTTTGGGAGGCCTGGGCAGGTGGATTGCTTGAGCTCAGGAGTTTGAAGACCAGCCTGAGCAAGAGTGGGACCCCGTCTCTAATACACTAGCTGTGTGTTGTGGCAGGTGCCTGTAGTCCCAGCTACTCAGGAGGCTAAAGCAAGAGGATCACTTGAGCCCACGAGTTTGAGGTTGCTGTGAGCTGTGGGTACTCTATTGAGGGTGACATAGTGAGACTCTATCTCAAAAATAATAATAATAATAGTAGTAGTATTACACTAAAAAGCATGGCTCATCCTACCAAAACATTGTGAAGCAATTAAAATTATTTTATGAGGCTGGGTGTGGCAGCTCAGTCCTGTAATCCTAGCACTCTGGGAGGTCAAGGCCAGTGGATTGCCTGAGCTCAAGAGTTCGAGACTAGCCTGAGCCAGAGCGAGACCTCGTCTCAAAAAATAGCCGGGCATTGTGGCGGATGCCTGTAGTTCCAGCTACTTGGGAGGCTGAGACAAGAGCATCGCTTAAGCCCAACAGTCTGAGGTTGCTATGAGCTGTGACAGCACAGCACTGTACAGGGGAGCAACAAAGTGAGAGACTGTCTTAAAATAAATAAATAAATAATTATTTTATGAGGTGTTCAAATCACATAGGAAAACACTTATGTAATTATGTAATGTGAGGAATCAGGTCATGAAAACTATTAAAAAATACGTCTTTCTGCTAAGGCGAAAAAAAAACTTTTTTTTGAGACACACTTGCCGCCCTAGATGGAGTGCCGTGGAGTTATAGCTCAGTCCAACCCCAAACTCTTGGGCTCCAGCACTCCTCTTGCCTCAGCATCCCAAGTAGCTGGGACTATAAGCACCCACCATAATGCTTGGCTAGGGTTTCGATTTGGGGTAGGGCCTTCTTGGGTAGAGCCTCTTGGCCAATGCTTGGCTAGTGTTTCAATTTTGGGTAGAGCCTCTTGGCCAATGCTTGGCTAGTGTTTCAATTTTGGGTAGAGCCTCTTGTGCAGGCTGGTCTCCAACTCCTGAGCTCAAGCAATCCACACACCTCTGCCTCCCAGCGTGCTAAGATCTCAGGTGTGAGCCACTATGCCTGGCTTAAAAGATTTATTTTTAGGGGGAAAAAAAAAACTATAGGAGAAGGGCAGTGCCTGTGGCTCAAAGGAGTAGGGCACTGGCCCCATATGCCGGAGGTGGCAGGTTCAAACCCAGCCCCACCAAAAACTGCAAAAAAAAAAAAAAAGAAAAAAAAGCTACTGAAGAAAATATTAGCTGTTTTCAGATGGGTAACTCTTCTTTTTTTTTTTTTCCATATTTCCAATATTTTTATGTCGATGCCTTAGGACATTTATAATAAAGACACACGCACACACGTGTACACAAACAAAAAGAGAGGAAGAGATCGAACAAAACTTAATATTCTTTTAAAAAATATTATCTAAGGGAAATCTGAATTCCCTAGATCCCATCTCTTGGCACTCTTACCTTTGTGTTTTTGTTTTATGTACATTTTCACCTATGTTAAATAGACACTTAATCTGTCTGTAAAACAAAAGGAAATGTTCTTGCTGACAGTTTCCTTAGACAGTTTCCTCTAAGAAATAGCTTTGTTTAGATTCTTCCCCATCTAGTCTCAACTCCACTTAAAATTCTAGTCTGTATCTGACAAGTTAGAGCACCTTTTTCAATGTAATTAAATGACCATATTGTTATATTTCAAAAAGAAAGGAAATGATAAAACAAACTAAATATACAAGTTGATACTATTTACTTTTCAAAAAGAGCAGCATGGCTTTTATCAGAGGGATATCCAGTTCTTTGAGAACAGAAGAGAATCAGAACAAGATAGGGGAGGGTGGAGAAGTCCTTGTACATAAGCCTGTCCAAAAAAGAGAATTGTACAGTAATTTTCAACAATAGCCTGCTGTGAATGATTCGCATGAGATAGACTATCATTGGGGGAAGGCACCCGTTTCTCCCTGGTTAGGGCACTGGCCACGTGCTCCTGGGCTGGTGGTTCCAACCCAGCCCTGGCCTGCTAAACAAACAAACAAACACAAAGAATAGCATTGGATTGGGTTTGTATTGTACCACCTAAAATCTAAACTGGATAGGTAGACTCAGTTGAACAGATTTTGGAAAAAAATGAGTATCCTTTTTTGGAGAATTCCTGCTCAAAACTAGGTAGATGGGGGGGTGAGGGGGGAGAAATGATCTGTTCATCGGCCAGTTCCTTTCCCCTCTTTTTTCCCAAAATACTCTGTTCTGAATTTGTCACTTCTGTTAGGAACTTATGATATCGTTTGGTACTGAATCTGATTAATTCCATTTGAATATCAACATTTCTCCATTCCATCAGCTGTTCCATAACACACGATTTGGAAAACAAAACAAAAAAAGTAACAAATGCTGCAACCCTTTTTGCTCTTATATTTTGCGCTAATAAAGATGAATGGCATGACCCCTTTTATGATGGATGTTGTTAGCTTCTAGGGTGACAGATTTAGCAATCCATTACTTAGCCTCTTCTCCTGGGACTCAGCCTTTTTCTCACATTACCACATAGCGAGCTCACAGCCCTTTAAATGCTCACACCCTGCGCTGTTTTGTGTACATTCCATTCACCCTGCTCACCCATTATGGGTTATTGCCATCTGGTGGAAAAACAGGGTTGACTACCAGATGGTAGTTTTGAAATTCCGGAAGCAAAGTGAAGTCGTTTCATCAGGGGAAAAACGCATTTGTTTTTCTCTTGCACATTCTGGTGTTCTAAAATAACAAGCATTTTTTCTATTTTTTTTTTTTTTTTTACATAGAGAAGTATACAACAAGTTCAGCTGCTGGATAGATGAAAGAATTGACTTTCCAGATAGACCACAAGAAAACAGTGCTTATTAAAAAGTTAGTTAAGCAGCTCGGCGCCTGTGGCTCAAGCGGCAAAGGCGCCAGCCACGTACACCTGAGCAGGCAGGTTCGAATCCAGCCTGGGCCCACCAAACAACAATGACGGCTGCAACCGAAAAATAGCCGGGCCTTGTGGTAGGCACCTGTAGTCCCAGCTACTTGGGAGGTAGAGATAGGAGAATTGCTTGAGCCCAGGAGTTAGAGGTTGCTGTGAGCTGTGATGCCAGCTCTACCCAGGGGGACAGCTTGAGGCTCTGTCTCAAAACAACAACCAAAAAAAGTTAGTTAAAAGAGTTAAAAATAGACCTCTTTGATCCCGAAATCTCATTTCTAGGCATCTGCCCAGAAGAAAAAAAAATCATTTTATCATAAGGACATTTGCATTTGAATGTTTACAGCAGCTCAATTCACAATCTCAAAGATGTGTTAACAACCCAAGTACCCATCAACCCATGAGTGAATTAGTGAACTGTGGTACATGTGTACCATAGAATACTGTTCAACCATAAAAATGATGGAGACTTTACATCTTTTGTACTTACAAGGATGGGATGGAAGAACATTCTCCTTAGTAAAGGAGAATTTCATCTCAAGAATGGAAAAGCAAACAGCCCGTGTACTCAATACTGATTTGAAATTAGTAGACGAACAACTGCAGGCCCTCATGAGAGAAAAATACAATTAAATTCAAGAAAGGAGGCTCGGCACCTATAGCTCAACAGATAGGGCGCCAGCCACATACCCTGGAGCTGGTGAGTTGGAACCTAGCCTGGGCCTGCCAAACAACAATGACAATTACAAAAAAAAAAAAAAATAGCCAGGCATTGTGGCAGGTGCCTGTAGTCACAGCTATTTGAGAGGCTGAGGCAAGAGAATTGCTTAAGCCCAAGAGTTGGAGGTTTCTGTGAGCTATGATGCCAGAGCACTCTACCGAGGGTGACATAAGACTCTGTCTCAAAAAATAAGTAAGTAAATAAATAAATACAATAAAGGAGGAAGGGGTGTGGGAGGAAGAGAGTTCTGTAAGCTCCCACCTATCAGGTACAATGTAGGGGTAGAGGGCACGCCTCCTGGGCGGATGGCTCAACTATAACCTAGACTTTATTTTACAAATGCAAGCACTGGAGCCTAATGCTATGTATCTTTATGATAATAATAAAAGAAAAAAGTTAAGCAACTCTGTGATCATAAAACAAAAATGACAGTTCGGCGCCTGTGACTCAGCGGGCTAAGGCGCCAGCCACGTACACCTGAGCTGGCGGGTTCGAATCCAGCCTGGGCCCACCAAACAACAATGACGGCTGCAACCAAAGAATGGCCCGAGTATTGTGGCGGGCACCTGTAGTCCCAGCTACTTGGGAGGCAGAGGCAAGAGACTCGCTTGAGCCCAAGAATTGGAGGTTGCTGTGAGCTGTGATGCAACAGCACTCTATCCAGGGTGACAGCTTGAGGCTCTGTCTCTAAAAAAAAAAAAAATGACAAAACAAAATAGAGCTAAAATATCTCAAATGCTTCTCCATTCACCAGGAAAAAAGATAGGTAGTATTAAATATTTTCTACTTCTAAGCTCTGTAATAGCACACTTGAGTCATTGAGCAATTTTAGCGTATATTAGTTCTTAAAATGAGATTTATTCTCATACAAAATTTAGCACAGTCTTCAAAGTGACAGGAGGAATACAAGTCCAAAGTAATGAGTAGTTTTTCTCTTCCAAATTGTCATAAAATTTACTAACACTATCACAATTCTTTGAAATCTAAATTCAATAAGATAGCAGGCCTGAGCTCCACAAAACTGTCAACGTTATAAAAGACATAAAAGGCAGAAGAATTTTCTTAGTCCATAGGGAGCTTTTTTTTTTTTTTTGTAGAGACAGAGTCTCACTTTATCGCCCTGGGTAGAGTGCCGTGGCGTCACACTGCTCACAGCAACCTCCAGCTCTTGGGCTTAAGCGATTCTCTTGCCTCAGCCTCCCTAGTAGCTGGGACT
>CAUYON010141476.1:0-17372 GCA_963573935.1 Arctocebus calabarensis
TCTTTATATAGTGATCAAGAAAATGCCATGAAGGCTATCTCTAACAGTACGATCAAAATATTTCTGATTGTATATGAAGCATATTCTGCCCTATGATTGCACCAGTGTACACAATTATGTTTAATAAAATTATTTAAAATAAAAAAAAAGAAAGAAAGACAAGTATGTCCCATTCCTTTATTCATTAAAAAAATATTTATTAAACTCCTACCATGTGCCAAGCACTGTGCTAGATATTAGGAAATAAATACCAGGCAAATTGGACATGGTCTCTGCCTTCCCAACTCTGTATGCCAAAAAGGGCCAAGTAAGGTTATGAGGATGCTTTAGATCAAAGCTGTCCCTGCATCTAGAAAAAGTCACAGGTCATACTCTACAGATGGTGAATGTCTCTTTCCATAGGCAGGTAAACAGGGTTAATTAAACTGCACATTTATTTATTTACTCAACAAATGAGTACCTATTGTGTACAAAGCAAGATACTTGATATCATAGGAGACACAAAGGACACGGCCAAGTGTCTGCCAAGCACTTTCTCAACTAGAGGTGCTGGCTGCTGTGACAGGTACTGGCTGAGCAGTACTCACCATCAGTGTAGCAAAAGCATCTAGATGAAATATATAGCTATATCTCACTTACTGAGAGCAAATGAGCAAAGCAAGAGAACTCTTGATTCTTCACCTCGCTAACTTTATGGGTCTCCCATTTATGACCTTATGCATTCTTTTATAACCCTCTCAAAAAAAAAAGCCAGGTATAATCCTCATTTATTGGGCATGGCACATCTGGATGGTACCAAATTATTCCTTCATAAAAGGATGTATAAACCAGAGAGAATCACTTTAGATGACCAGTTGTAGGACAATACCATAAGGGAAGGAAGAGCTACAGTGGTCTTTGTACTTGCCAGGAGCCCATTTTTGATAAAAATGTGAAAAGGAGTACCAACCTGTTCACATAACTAAAATAAAGATGTTCAATCTTTTCACAAGCCTCACCCTGGCTCCTCCCATCAGCTGTTTCCTTAATTTCAAGATGGCCCAACTCAGCTTCTGGGCCCTTGTACAGCACTGCCTGATCTTGTGTTCTTTCCAAAAGTGCTTTGCCTGTGTCTGTACCAGACAGGAAACAGAAGACAGTATAAAGGTATCAGATTTGACAATTCAAAGTCACACAGCCTCCCACCCCAAAAGCCCTGCCTGCTGAGACACACTGCTCAGCAGATGGTAGAGATCCAAAGTTAAGTTCAGGGCAACCTGATTTACTTGAAGAGTGTCTTTGAAAATCAGGTAAATACAGCTTGGTTCATTTGTTAACTGAACAAAGAAAAATAAATTCCCTCACAAATCTTTGTAACAAACAAAATAACCACTTCCAAAATCTCAGAAAGGATATCATTTCCGAAATGATAAGGTTTTTTGTTTTAGATGTTGTATATGAGGCACCTTTACTTGAAGTGCCCTGTAATAACAAGGTCTTTTAATTAAAAGAAACTAAACTAGAAAACTACTTAGGAAGATGTTTCAAAATTAAATAAGGAAAGAGAAATTTGATTATGATCAACTGAAGTTCAAGTTGTGCTTTATCGTTTTTTAACATGACTGCTTGGTCCATCTGTTTAATTCCAGAATGTCTTTTCTGGTGATTTTATGTTCTTTGAATGAGCCTGTCAATGTCAGTTTTAGCTTACTGTTAAAAGTAAAAATATTAAGACAGTCTTATAAATTGCAGTTTGGATCACCTGCATCATCCACAGGTAAGTTAGCAGCAGCCTTGTCTCAGAGTGCAGTTCTGAGCAAGTCCCCGAGTTGAGACCTAAAGGCTAAACCCGGCTTCTCCTCCCCCAGCCTGTGTGTTCCCTGTGCCGCCAGAGGTGCCTGCTTACCCTGAGTACACACATCCTGTTGGAGGTCTTTAATGGTTCTTCTTCACAATGATGCGAACAGCTCGCCAACTACAGTCCCATCTCTGCTCTCATTCTCTTCTTAACTGCACTGGATGCATCCTAAAGCACAGCTCAGATAAATAGTACATCCTCCTCCAGATGGGCTACATAATTTGCAAGGCCCCATGCAAAACAAAAATGTAGAGCCTCTTGCTTTACAAGTACTAATAATTTCAAAATGACAACAGCAGAGCACTAAGCCAATTATGGAGCCCTGGGCAACTGCATAGGACACACATCCATGAAATCTGCTAAATTCCTTACTCTGGTATGCAAGCTCCTCTATCAGCCAGCTCCACTATACCACCTCCTGGTGGCCACAGGCCCCAGAAATCCTCATGTTTCACAGATTCATCCTCACCATCCCATCTCTGTACTTTGTTTGTACCCTTCACCATCAGGAAGAAGGGTTGAGAGTTCCCTCTGTCATACCCTTGCAAACTTCTGTCTGGGCAACCATGGCTTTTTATGACATCTTCAAACAAGAAAGGAACTGCTACTTGTCTTTGAATGCCCAGTTCCAAGTACAGAGCGTGGCATAACATGAACATCAAGAATGAACGAATCAGCTCCCCGTCTCTTGCCTCTGCCTGGCCACCCCTTTCCTCCACCCCATCTTTCTCTCCACAGTGATGCCTATAAAACCACATTCCTTCTTCAGACTCAGCTCAGATGCCGCCTCCTCTGCTCTCCTGCCTGGATGAGGTCCTACTCTATTCTGGGATTTCTGTATGTTCCCACTTCCCTGACAGCTCTTGCTCATATTATACCCTGCATCACAGGATCTATACACTTGGCCTACCACACATACAGACTGGGCTGCAGACACCCCAGGAATGGGACTTTTCACAGTTCCTTTCTATCCCCAACAGACTTCAGGGTGTTTTGCACATGGTGATTCTCCATAAGTCATTTTTGACTGGATGACAAAAACAGATTAAGTGATTTCCCCTTGCCATGTCCCCTCTTAAAATAGATCTTTTCTAAACACATCAAGGTTGAAGGTAAGTGAAATTAAAAGTTTATAAAAATATTAAAGGTAGAATCAACTTAATTTTTTAAAGAAGTGTCTTTGGAAGCAGTATAAGGAAGTGGTGCTCTTTAAGTACTACAAGGAAGAATAAGAGGATAGATTCTGCCACCTGGGAATTCTGTATGCTGGGTAATGCCTGGAGTTCTCTACCCACATCACCTCACAGCCCTCACACCTTCAGGACAGGCACTGTTACGTTCTCTTGCTGCTGTGTGTGGCCGACTTCACTTCTCCTAGTGAGAACCTCCTTCTCTTAGGGAAATCCATTCCTCATATGGTTTGGGTAGAGGTAACTCCCCCCTCTTCTGGCCACTGCAGGACCATAAGACTCTATTCCCCTGGCCACAGTGAAAAGGACAAAAACAGACTGTGCCCCAAGTCAAAAACTCAGACACCTCTGCGAGATTTCTCTAATTTTTCTATTGGAAAAGCATTATCTCTTTTGCCTAGGTTACCAAGCTGGTGGGACATGAATTTGGAGCTGCCAGCTATTGTGCTCTCTTGCTGCTGTATGTGGCCGACTTCACTTTTCCTAATGAGAACCTCCTTCTCTGTGCTGCCATTATATCCAAGGAGAAAGCCATGCAGAGCAACCACTGCTGAAAGAAGAGGAGATGGCACCACACCAGCACTGGCACTCTGGAATCTAGAAGCACCTGAGGTCAGCCACACCCCAAGCTTCCTTTGGCATAAGTCAATTTGAGCTGGGCCTCTGTCACTTGAAACTCAGATTGCTTAAGTTAAGTACAAAGCTCTGAGAAGGAACCAATTACCCCACCTTCCAGATAAGAAAGCTGAGCCTGAGGCAGAGCCCCAAAGCAGTCACATGGCCAGTGGGATAAGAAATTAACTCTAACTCTGAGGCCCACATCTCACTATTCTAAGATAGGGGGTATTAACCAGGCTGCACAGCTCTGAGAGCCTCTACAGCAAAGTACAAGGAAAAAAGTACCATTAAGAACTGTACTGTTATATGACTTAAAGCAATCTTCTCTTAGAAAGAGGTAAAATAAACACACAGGTGAACAATGTAAGCATTTATCAATTCTACTCAGTGAATCAAATGAACCAATATGAAAAGTGAATGAAAAATGACAGTGCTTTGTTGGAAATATAACGTGCAAAAATCCTCTCCCATTCTGAGGGCTGTCTACTTGCTTTACTTACTGTGTTCTTGGTAGTGCAGAAGCTTTTTAGTTTGATCAGATCCTAGTAATGTATTTTTGATGTTGCTTCAATTGCCCCCAGGGGTGGGAGGGGTCCTCCTCATAAAGTATTCTCCCAGGCCAATTTTTTTAAGTGTTTCTCCTGCACTCTCTCCAAGAATTTTTATAGTTTCATGTCTTAAGTTTAAATCCTTTAACCAGTCAGAGTCAATTTTTGTCAGAGGAGAAAGGTGTGGTGGGTCCAGTTTCAGTCATCTACAAGTCGGCAGCCAATTCACCCAGCACCATTTGTTAAATAGGGAATCTTTCCCCTAATTTATATTTTTGATAGGCTTATCAAAGATCAAATGACAATATGATGCATTGTCTGCAGACAGTGTTTGCATTCATCTCTTGGTTTTCAATTCTGTTCCATACATCTACCTCTCTATTTTTGTGCTAGTACCATGCTGTTTTGATCACTTCAGTACAAACTGAAGTCTGGTAACGTGATACCTCCTGATTTGTTTTTATTTCTGAGTAATGTCTTGGCTATTCCAGGTTTTTTCTGTTCAATCTACAGAGAACTCAAACTTATTAATAAGAAAAGAACAAGTGATCCCATTTTATTGTGGGCAAGAGACATGAACAGAAGCTTCTCTGAAGAAGACAGGCACAAGAAAAAATGTTCATCATCTTTAATCATCAGAGAAATGCAAACCAAAACCACTTTGAGATATCATCTAACTCCAGTAAGAGCAGACCATATCACAAAATCCCAAAACTACAGATGTTGACATGGATGTGGAGAAAAGGGAATACTTCTGCACTGCTGGTGGGAATGCAAGTTAGTAGGTTCCTCTTGGAAAGAAGTTTGGAGAACACACATGGATCTAAATGTAGACTTGCCATTTGATCCTGCAATTCCTCTACTAGGTGTATATCCAAAAGACCAAAAATCAATTGGCAACAAAGACATATGCACCAGATTGTTCATTGCAGCTCAATTCATAATTGCCAAGTCTTGGAAGAAGCCCAAGTGCCCATCAACCCATTAATGGATCAATAAATTGTGGTATATGTATACCATGGAATACTATGCAGCATTAAAAAAAAAGATGGAGACTTTACCTTTTTTGTTTACA
Source organism: Arctocebus calabarensis (assembly GCA_963573935.1). NCBI lineage: Eukaryota > Metazoa > Chordata > Mammalia > Primates > Lorisidae > Arctocebus > Arctocebus calabarensis. The sequence continues at coordinate 5,269 of CAUYON010141476.1, forward strand.
TGAATGGAACTGGAAAATACTCTTCTTAGTAAAGTATCTCAGGAATGGAAAAAAAAATATCCAATGTACTCAGTACGACTATAAAACCAATTTATAATCACTCACACTTTCGTGTGAGAGATGAATTGCAACTATAGCCCAGGATGAAGGAGGGAAGGGGAGGAGAATGGGAAGGGAGGTGGCTGGTTCCATACAGGGAGGGTTAATGGTGGGACCACACCTATGGAGCACATTGCAAGGGTACAAGTCAAGTCTATCAAGTATTGAACACAAATGTCTTAACACTATTAAATAAATAAGGTAAAAGCTATGTTAATTAGTAGGATGTAAGCACTTCAATTTGTATAAATAATTAACACATTGAATCCCCCCCAAAAAAGAAAGAAAGAAAGAAAAAGAAAAGAAAAATGACAGTGATCCTTTATTGGTGACATAGGGTGAATCCTGACTGGCTGCTGCTCAGACTGGCTGCCACATTCCTCCAGGTGATAATAGTTAAAAATAAAAACTGCTGCAAAAGCAATGTAGACAAATTCAAGAATGGTATAAAATACTGGTTCCACAATAGTTTATTAAAGGAAGTTATGCATATATGGAGTACACCCCTACATTTTTAAGGTGATGGCTGAAAGGGTCATTGGGTCTACCCACAATAACTCCCTTAATTCCACTCTCAGCGGCAGAGTGCTGGACAGGAACAGCCATTAGTCTGATGGAGAATGGGTGTTTCTTGTGTTTTTACATGAAAATATTATGGAAAGTAATGACTTTCTCGCTCAATGGCTTTTAGCACTTCTGTACACTGAAGATTTCACTGGGAATCCTCTCATCTAGACACTGAACTTTATTTAAATCCATTTAAAACTTCAGAGAAAATACTCACCAGAAATCTTCCATTGGGCACCATTTTGATTTAAGAAAGCAAACTGACCTACTACAAGTCAAACTGTAGGGGTCTCTTATTATTTTTCTAATATAACAAATGTCAGGGGTATCTTCCAACGCCTTCATGAGCCACTGTGATGAAAACAGATGGCACATCTCCCAAATGAAAGCAGCATACTCCCTCGGGGTGGGCCATGTGTCTTATCTGAAGCCAAGACACCCAGGAGAACCAATAAAGCAAAGATGCAACAAGGACAATCAACACTGCACTTTGTCTAGTTTCAACAGGGAAAGGCAAGGTTTCCATAAGACATTTTTCTCTCGACTAAAAATTGACACTCTAGACAAAACTATTGTAATTTTTCCATCATCTATTTAGCCATTTATAAGCCTAATTTTAAGAAGAGAAAAAAACGGGCGGCTCCTGTGGCTCAGCGAGTAGGGCGCCGGCCCCATATACTGAAGGTGGCGGGTTCAAGCCCGGCCTTGGCCGAACTGTGAAACAAAAAAATAGCCGGGCGCTGTGGTGGGCGCCTGTAGTCCCAGCTACTCGGGAGGCTGAGGCAAGAGAATCGCTTAAGCTTAAGAGCTGGAGGTTGCTGTGAGCAGCGTGACACCACGGCACTCTACCCAGGGCGATAAAGTGAGACTCTGCCTCTACAAAAAAAAAAAAAAAAAAGTTTAAACAGAAGGTAAAGTAGCAAAAAGAAAGGTTATGTGTCTAATCCTTAAGAATTTGAAGACCTTCACTTTTATTCATTCATGCACTCAACAAAGATTTATTGAGTGCCCGCTACGTGCCAAGAATTATTTCAGAGCCATAGGTATAGGAGTGAACAGAGTCAACTCTGCCCTCCCAGAGTTTACATGTTAGTAGTGGATCTCGATCTTAGCTGGCTCATCTCACCCCACTGCACCGTACAGGAACCAGCATAAGACACCCAGAACTGGCTTGGTGCCTGCAGCTCAGCAGCTAGGGTACCAGCCACATACACCGGGGTTAGAGGGTTTGAACCTGGCCCGGGCCTGCTAAACAACAATGACAACTACAACTACAACAACAACAAAAATAGCTGGGCATTGTGGCAGGTGCCTGTAGTTCCAGCTACTTGGGAGGCTGAGGCAAGAGAATCACTTGAGCCCAAGTTTGAGGTTATTGTGAGCTGTGATGCCACAGCACTCTACCAAGGATGACATAGTGAGACTCTCACTCAAAACAACAACAACAACAAAAAAAAAAACTCCCAGGACTGACAGGGAGGCCAATTTCTTTTAAGGTCATAACAGGGTCCAGGAAGGGCTGTGCTTGACTGAGGAGCGTCAGGGCCTTGCAGGTTGCACTGGACTGGGCTAACTCCTTCTGTTTCTGACTTGTCCCAGATCTCTATGCCTGGGCTTTTGCATTTATAAAATAAGCAAAGTAATAAGGAAATCAGCTTTTCCCCAGAGATAGGCTGGGGAGTAGTAGTAGGCATGAACTGGTGTCAGAGAGAGAAAAGCAGTAATATCATTGTTATAAATATTTAGATTTAGACAAAGAACAGTGTTAGGACACCTCTTCTGGAGTTATTAGAAATCCTTGGCTCGGTGCCTGTGGCTCAACAGGCTAAGGCGCCAGCCACGTGCACCTGAGCTGGTGGGTTCGAATCCAGCCCGGACCGCCAAACAACAATGATGGCTGCGACCAAAAAATGGCCCAGTGTTGTGGCGGGCGCCTGTAGTCCCAGCTACTAGGGAGGCAGAGGCAGGAGACTCGCTTGAGCCCTGGAATTGGAGGTTGCTGTGAGCTGTGATGCCACAGCACTCTATCCAGGGTGACAGCTTGAGGCTCTGTCTCAAAAAAAAAAAAAGAAATCCTTCTCTTACATTTTCAAAGAATCACCAGGATCCGAGTTTAAAAAAAAAAAAGAAAGAAAGACGCTAACAGTGTGTGCTCATCCTAGGCCGGACAGGCAGCCTGGACCAACTCCAAGATCAAGGTCAAGGTCAGCCCATGCACCCACTTGGACCTTAGCGCTGGTCTGCCAGTGGGAAAGGCCAATGGTACCCTGGCCTTGCAACTCCATTCCCACTAGTCCCTCCCTTCAGCTTCTGCTCCCAGGGGAGGGACTGGCGGCTGCGCTCAGCTTTGGACAACGGTCACCAGGCTGCGCCCCTCAAGAGGCCCAGCGCGGTTGACTCCGGCCGCACCCCGCGAGGGGCCCAGAGCAAGCAGCCCCGCCTGGCCGCTGCCCAGCCGCCTTCGGAGGGAAAGTTGTTGCTCAACCCTGAGGAATGTGGGGCCAAAGCTGCGGCGGCAGGAAGGCGGGAGATTACTGCGGCTGCGGGCGGGGACCGCGCTGGGGCGGCCGCTGACTTCGCCCTCGTGTAAACAGCAGCTCCGGGCGGGAACCGCGGGGCCGGCCCACAGCCTGGGGGTGACAGCCGGGGAGCACAGCTGCACAGCCCGCGCCAAGGCTTTCCGCCTCCGGACCCGGACTGAGGCCACGGAAACTCCAAGGAGGCCAGGCTTCCAGGTCTGTCAGGCTGACAATGAGTCTGCAGCCCCTGAGGAGTGCCTTGAACCGAGCAGGCGCTCAATAAATATTTGTGAAAGAAGGGTGCAGAACCTCCGGCCTCGGTTTCCTCCGTTTGATCTCTGAGGCCCCTAGCAACTCTGAAATTCGAAAATGCTGAGATTAAATCCCATGTGTACTGCTGTGGTTTTGCTTTTAGTTTTTCAGGGACATTTTTAGTGCTACCCTTTATGATGTGCCAGGAGTGAATTTGACACCAGATGGCTTTTTTTTTTTTAATAAGAAAGAAGACAAAGGGAGGGAGAAAAATATTTTCCAACTGGCAGTGCTGACAGTATCTTGGAGGAGAATCCAAGGAGGCAAAAAGGAGCTGTTTCAGCCTGATTCTTCCTCCTCCTGCCTACCCTGCCACCTTGGCCTCCACCATAAATGGAGCAGATCATACTGGAGATTTTTATAGATAAGGCAAAGGGAGCTGTGATCCCAGGAAACTCCACCTCGCTGGCTGCTACAGCAGACTGGCCCCCGAGCAGCAAGGTTATGCTTCCAGCTTTAGGCAGGACTCTGGCTAAAGGCTGCCTTGGTGCTAATTAGAAGAACAGAGAGACACCTGGCAAGTCAAAAGCTAACGCTCTCTGCCTGGGAGCATTCAGGAAAAATAGCCAAAGTGGCAGTGTCTCTTCTGGAATTCTCTGGAATCCCAACTCCTTCTTACCGAGGCAGGGAGGGGAATACTGGTTCTCACTCAAAGTGACCAGTAGTTCAGTTCTTAATGTGTCATGGTGCAGAGAAGAGAAATTCCTGGAAGAAGCCAGTTTGGCAGTGCGCACTGTGGTGCCAACCTGGGGTGCTGCAATCAGTCTGCTTGGGTTCAGACGTTGGCTCCACTGCTTACTAGTTGTTTGACTAGGGCAAGTGACTTTACCTTTCTGTGCCTTAGTTTCCTCAACTGTAAAATGGAACATAAAATACCCACCAAAGAGGATTGTTAAGCCAGGCATGGTGTCTCACACCTGTAATCCTAGCACTCTGGAAGGCAAGGCAGGTGGATTGCTTGAGCTCAGGAGTTTAAGACCAGCCTGAGCAAAAGCAAGACCCCATCTCTACTAAAAAAAAAAAAAAGAAAAGAAAAGAAAGAAAGAGGGCAGTGCCTGTGGCTCAAAGGAGTAGGGCACTGGCTCTGTATGCCAGAGGAGGCAGGTTCAAACCCAGCCCTGGCCAAAAACTAAAAAAAAAAAAAAGAAAGAAAGAAAGAAAGCTAGCTGGGCATTATGGGGGCTTCCTGTAATCCCAACTACTAGAGAGGCTGAGGCAAGAGGATTGCTCAAGCCCAGAAGTTTGAGGTTGCTGTGAGCTACGATCATGCCATGGCCTCTTCCCAGGGTGACAGAGTGAGATTCTATCTCAAAAAACAAAAAAAAGAAAGAAAAAGAAATAAACCAAAGAGGATTGTTGTGTGGATTGAATAAGATAACACGAAAAGTGGTCTACCTCTTCAATAGACCATAGCACAAGGTAAACACTCAATATTTTCTTGCAGGGTATAGTGGGGCTGAGGCGGGGTTTGAGCCTAAGAGCTCAAACCAACCTGGGCAACATTGCCAGACCTTGTCTGTTTAAAAAATTAGCTGATGGGCGGCACCTGTGGCTCAGCAAGTAGGGCGCCGGCCCCATATACCAAAGGTGGCAGGTTCAAGCCCGGCCTCAGCCGAACTGCAAAACAAAAAAATAGCCGGGCGTTATGGCGGGCACCTGTAGTCCAACAGGCAAGAGAATCGCATAAGCCCAGGAGTTGGAGCTGTGTGATGCCATGGCCCTCTACTGAGGGTGATAAAGTGAGACTCTGTCTCAAAAAAAATTAGCTGAGTATGGTGATATGGGCCTGTAGTCCCAGCCACCAGGGAGCCTGAAGGAAGACTGCTGGAGCCAAGGAGTTCGAGGCTGCAGTGAGCTATGATTGCGACACTGTACTCCAGTCTGGGTGATAATGTTAGACCCTGTCTCTTAAAAAAAAAAAAAAATTCTTATTCAGCAACAGGAACCCCAAACTAGAACCTCTGGTGGGCAGATCCCCAAAATGGCTGCCTTTGAAGAGCCCACTGTTGGTACACTGTCATGTTTGGGCAAAGGGGTCTCTATCCAACTGACTGGTCCCACTTTCCTCCTCCTTTGCAACCCCAGGAGACTGGAAGAAGGCCATACGGAGTGAGCAGAAATCATGTGTCAGGCTCCAACTTGATGAATCACTCTTAAAGGTATTTGGGAGGTAAGAAGGGAGTTCAGGGTGAGGAGAGACTGTTGGTGCCAGGTTGGGAATTGTGACCAATGCAGGAGACACTATAGAAACCAGTGCACCATATGCCACAGGTGGCCTGTGATGGCTGCCCATGGTACATAGCGCTCCTGGGGGTCCTTGATTTTCTACTGATGAATTGTTTTCTAATTATTTCAGATTCCGCCCTCTTGAATCCTTGACCAGCCAGCAACCTGATGTCATGTAGCTTATCTTTCTGTCACAGTGTCCACTGCACACACTCAGCAGAATCTACTCACAAAGTAAAGACTTCAGAAGTTCATACTGATGGCTGAGCTGTTGAACAGGGGAGCAGACTGCAATTCCAGACTGGATAGGCAGGGAGAGAGAGAGGCAGCTGGGCACTTGGGGACCACACGTGTGTATTCTCTGCTGTTTCCAAGTGTCTTCCCTTGAATCCACAGGTTCCCCTTCATATACTCCACTCAAATTTTTCCAGCATCCAGAACTGGGTGACACCTGGGTTCCCAGCATGTCCTGCCACAGGAGAGGGAATTTCCATGCCAGGTCTGGGAAAATACATGTCTTCAGCTGCTCTGTCACTCCTGGCCTGTAGGAGCTTGCAAAGCAAACTCTGCTGCCATCTCTTTCCACTGGGCTTCCACTGCTTTAGCCAGGACAGAGCCACTGCTGCCCTGAGACATCTTCTAGAGTCTTCCTATGGGTCTTGATATGGCTAGCCCATTCCCACCATTTGGTTTCTCCTTAGAAGGGGACTTTCTTAATGACCCTCATTCAAAATTAAATGCCCCTCTAACATTACGTTCTGTTGTCTTATCCTGTTTATTTTGTTATTTACATGCTCGTCATCTCTCTACCCCACCCAAACTAAAAGTTCCCCAAAAGCTAGGACTTCATCTCTCTCTCTCTCACTCTCTTTTCTTTTTTCTTTCTTTTCTTTTTTTTTTTTTTTTTTTGACAGAGTCTCACTTTGTCACCCTGGGCATCATTATAGCTCACGACAACCTCAAACTCTAGGGCTCAAGCAATCCTCTTGCCTCAGCCTCCCAAGCAGCTAGGACTACAAGTGTCTGCCACAACTCTTGGCTAGTTTTTTCTATTTTTAGTAGAGACAGATCTTGCTCTTGCTCAGGCTGGTCTCAAACTCCTGAGCTTAAGCAATCCACCTGCCTCAGCCTCCCGGAATGCTAGGATTACAGGTGTGAGCCACTGTGCCCAGCCAGGATTTCATCTTTCTGTCCATTGCTGTGTCCCATCCCCTTTCATGGTGCCTGGTATACAGTAAGTGTCTGCCTAAGGAGCAGTGGCCTCCTGTGCCCTCCCTAGCATTTTCTGTCAATTGCTTTCTATTAGGTAATTCTTTCTCCCCCCAAATGTATCAGCTTCCTTTATTCTGCAAACTCTTTTATTGATTCCACTCTGTAGCCATCAGCTTATTTTCCCCTCTCTGCACCCCACCAACTGTCCGGGAAAGACAGCTGGCCTTCAGGTGTCAGTTAGAACCTTTCCATTGAAAGCACAGAAGGTCAACTAAAAGCAGCTTACCAATGAGCAGTATATCATTTTTCAGAGCCAGAGTGGGTTGATTCTGCCTCTGATAAAACCAGCTTCTCTGTGGTTCTTTCTGAAACCCCTGGCTCAGGGACTTTCCCCTTCAGTGTCACCTCTCAAGCTGCATCATGTGTCTGTGCCCCACCAGTCCCTGGCACAGAGGCCGGAAGTCTCTGGCTGGTTAAGATTCATCCACTGGTGGCTGAGGAGGGGGTCTCCTTCTTTGAGTACAGGGCAGGTGAGTTCCAGAACAAAATCAAACTTAACTAGAACAGAAAAAGGATAGAGAGTGGCCATTGAATCTACGAACTGCCCAATAATCTTTCAATAAATTGTTTTTCTGGGGAGCACCTCTGGCTTATCGAAGTAGGGCGCTGGCCCCATATACCAAAGGTGGCGGGTTCAAACCCAGCCTCGGCTGAACTGCACAAACAGAAAAATAGCCGGGCGTTGTGGTGGGTGCCTGTAGTCCTAGCTACTGGGGAGGCTGAGGCAAGAGAATCACCTAAGCCCAGGAGTTGGAAGTTGCTGTGAGCTGTGTGACACCACGGCACTCTACCGAGGGCGATAATGTGACACTCAGTCTCTACAAAATAAATAAATTAATTGTTTTTCTGCTTAAGTTGGCCAGTGCTGGTTTCTGTGGCCTGTAACCACAGAACTCTAGCTGATCTACACTCTGGGGCTGCACAGGGAGGTGAGAGAAACAGCAATCAAGGCGGGGGGGGGGGGCGTGATGTCAACACACATTCATGAGACAGCAGAGAGAGACTGGCCACACAGAAGCAGATGGAAAACAGGACCTCAGGGAAAGAGTTTTGAAAGCTGGGTCTTTAGGGTTTAGGGCCAGAGGCTGTGTTATTTCAGGTGGCTTTTCTGTGATCACACCCCCAGGCTATGCGACCTGGGGAAGGTAGGTCATAAAGATGTTCAGTAATATTGAAGTGCACTGAAATGACCACTCCTTTTCAAATTCTAACTTTTCCTTGGTGCCCAGGAGGCTGCCCATCTACACAACTGGCCTCTCCCAGCCACTGGCTTTGCTTCAGAAGCCTGGAACAATCATACCACCATCCTCACCTTCCCAGGGACACGCAGCATCATGGTTCTGTATGGGAGCAGCTCTCCCACCTCTGCAGCAAAAGACTCACTCCATCATCACTCAGACCTGCCTCACCCCCAAATCTGAGGCTCAGACCTTTCTTCCCTGACCTAGAATGCCTTTCCTTCCTCCTCTTGGCTCCCTGCTTGTACCCAGCCTGCTTTGAAGACCCTGGTGCAGGCTGGGGTGTGGTGGCTCAGGCCTGTAATCCTAGCACTCTGGGAGGCCACGGTGGATGGATTGCCTGATCAGGAGTTCCAGACCAATCTAAGCAAGAAGCAGACCCTATCTCTACTAAAAATGGAAAAGCTATCTGGGTGGCCGGTGCCTATAGTCCCAGCTACTCAGGAGGCTGAGGTGAGGGGATCACTTGAGCCTAAGAGTTTGAGGTTGCTGTGGGCTATAACACCGCGGCACTCTAGCCAGGGTAACAGAGTGAGACACTGTCTCGAAAATAAATGAATAAATAAAAGTAAAACCTAATCCAGTCCAGCACACAATCAATGTCTCATCAGTGGCTGAGTGGCTGTCAACACTGTCTTATTGTCTTCTGCCTCCTGGCCAATGGCCTGCCCCAAAGCCAGCCACCTCACTGCCCCTCCCTCCAGCTTTGGAATGCCCCAACCCCTCTCACTTCTCCCTCTGAGCTGGAGGCTCCTGTGCTGCCCTCACTGCCCCCTCCCCCCATTCCTAACAGACAGCCCCTCTCCTTGCCATGGCTACGTCTGCAGAAGGAAGGGTGTGTGACACAAGCATCACTAGCTCGGCCAAAGAAGGCAGCTTTGGCTCTGATCACAAGAGGGTGGAGCAAAGCCCACTTTTTCTCTCAAAAATCACCCCCAAAATGACAAGAAAATTGAGAAAGAGGCCCCGTGCCCATAGCTCAGTGGTTAGGGCACCAGCTACATACAGTGGGGCTAGCGGGTTCCAACCTGGCCCGGGGCTGCAAAACAACAATGACAACTGCAACAAAAAAATAGGGGGGCATTGTGGAGGGCGCCTGTAATCCCAGCTACTCAGGAGGCTGAGACAATCACTTGAGCTGGGAGCTATGACACCATAGCACTCAACCCCAGGGTGACTGAGTGAGACTGTCTCAAAAAAAGAAAAAGAAAACAGAAAGTGGTGTGTGTAATCACAGCACTCTGAGAGATCAAGGTGGGTGGATTGTCTGAGCTCAGGAGTCCAAGACCAGCCTGGGTAAGAATAAGACCCCCGTCTCTACTAAAAATAGAAAAACTAGCCAGGTGTTATGACAGGCACCTGTAGTCTCATCTACTGGGAGATGAGGAATACTCAAACCAGGAGTTTGAGGTTGCTATAAGCTCTGATGCCAAGCCAGTCTACCCAGGGCGATAGAGTGAGACTGTCAGGAAAGGAAAAAGGGAAAAGGAGAAAGGAAAGGAGAAAGGAAAGGAAAGGAAAGGAGATGACCTTACAGAGCCCAGGAAAGGCAGGCCAAAGACACTCAGAGACATAGACCCACAAGAAGCAACTCCCAAAATAGAAGTAATAATCAAGACAGAAGCCAGGCAGGTGGATTGCCTGAGCTCACAGGTTTGAGACCAGCCTGAGCAAGAGCAAGATCCCTGTCTCTAAAAACAGCCAGGTGTTGTAGCAGGCACCTGTGGTCCCAGCTACTTGGGAGGCTGAGGCAAGAAGATCACTTAAGCCCAAGAGTTTGAGGTTGCTGTGAGCTATGACACCACAGAACTCTGCTGAGGGTGACAAAGTGAGAGTCTATCTCAAAAAATAAAAAAAGACAGAAGGCAGGGGTGAGACAGGGTATAAAACCTAGGGAATTGCCTAGAGATCCGTTTAAAGAGCGACGGTCAGGTCACCCAGTCACACCCAGCACTACCAAGTGACTTATTGTATCCCCTTTCCCACCATGTAGGAGACTGGAAGATGGGTTCTGGAAATATTGAAACAAAGGGATTCTGGACTTGGGGGCAGGTGGAGAAAAAGGAGTGAGATCAAAAGCTAAATGGAGGGTGGTGCCTGTGGCTCATTGAGTAGGGCGCCGGCCCCATATACCGAAGGTGGCGGGTTCAAACCCAGCCTCTGCCAATCTGCAAAACTGAAAAATAGCCGGGCGTTGTGGCGGGCGCCTGTAGTCCCAGCTACTCGGGAGGCTGAGGCAAGAGAATTGCCTAAGCTCAGTAGTTGGAGGTTGCTGTGAGCTGTGACACCATAGCACTCTTCCAAGGGTGACAAAGTGAGACTCTGTCTCAAAAAAATAGCTGAATGGCAGTGGCCTTCTGAATTATGTCACCGAGTCTCCCCAGTCCGACACTGCACCCAGCTCAAGGACTCTGGCTGAGGGGCTCATATAGCCTTCAAGTAGACTAGATTAGAGAATTTTTTTTCGGAAAAACCAAACCGTGCCAGAGAAAAAAGCCTATCCACAACTAACAACTGGTACCCTCTCCAGTGACAGAGTCCAGCCACCTGATTGCCCTCCCCTAAGGGCACATTGAGAGCTTCCAACTGGCTCTCGAACCCGCTCTCTTGCAACTGCCTCCCTCTCAAATGGGGACCCACAGTGAAGGAACAGCAGACAGTGGAGGGAGGCCTCCAACACGATACACAGAGTACATGACATCCAAGGAGACAGAGACAACATAGAGAGGGAAATTTCCAATTAATATCCTCAGAGATACTGCATGAGTCCAAAGAACACGAAACTATTAAAAAAGAAAGAAAGAAAAAACAAAGGCTGGGCACAGCGGCTCATGCCTGTAATCTTAGCAATCTGAAAGGCCAAGGTAGATCCCTTGAGCTCAGGAGTTTGAGTCTAGCCTGAGCAAGACCAAGACCCAGTCTCTAAAAATAGCTGGACATTAGGGCAGCGCCTGTGGCTCAAAGGAGTAGGGTGCCAGCCCCATATGCCAGAGGTGACAGGTTCAAACCCAGCCCTGGCCAAAAATTGAAAACAAAATAGCTGAACATTGGAGTCCCAGCTACTCAGGAGGCTGAGGCAAGAGGTTTCCTTGAGCCCAAGAGTTTGAGGTTGCTGTGAGCGATGACACCACAGCACTTAACCCCAGGCCAAATGAGTAAGACTCTATCTCAAAAAAAAAAAAAAAAAAAGAATGGAAGAAGGAAAGAAAGAAAAAACAAGTAGTGGCTGACACCTAGCACTCCAGGAAGCTATCACATAATCAGGAGTTCAAGACCAGCCTGAGAAAGAGCCAGACTTCATTTCTACTCAGAATGGAAAAACTGACTGGGTGTTGTGGTGGGCACCTGTAGTCCCAGCTACTCAGGAAGCTGAGGCAGGAGGATTGCTTGAGCCCAAGAGTTTGAGGTTGCTGTGAGCTATCATGATGCCACAGCACTCTACACAGGGTGACAGAGTGAGACTCTGCCTCAGAAAAATAAAAAAAGAAAAAAGAAAGAAAAAGAAGGAAAAAGCACCCAGAGAATATGAAAACACTATTGACAATTGTCTGGAAAAAAAGAAAAAGGGTCATACATTATACCTAGTAAATAGATGAGTATATAACATAAAGGGTATCTCCCAGAAAACTGAACAAAGAGATACCTAAAAAAGAGAGACATAATTTATTTTTTTTTTTTTTGAGACAGAGCCTCAAGCTGTCACCCTGGATAGAGTGCTATGGCATCACAGCTCACAACAATCTCCAATTCCTGAGCTCAAGTGAGTCTCTTGCCTCCGCCTCCCAAGTAGCTGGGACTACAGGCGCCTGCCACAACGCCCGGCCATTTTTTTGTTGCAGCCGTCATTGTCGTTTGGCGGGTCCTGGTGCTG
>CAUYON010141477.1:0-31914 GCA_963573935.1 Arctocebus calabarensis
TGGGGTCTTGGGGTCTTGGTGTGTGCCACACCTTTTGGGGGCAAAACACGATTGTAAGAGGGTCTTTTCCTAACAAATGCAACCAGTGTAACATGGTTTCTTGTACCCTCAATGAATCCCCAACAATAAAAAAAAAAAGGAAAAAAATGAATAAATAAATAAATAAAATACCAAAAAAAAAAAATCCAGTATTCCAAACAGGAAATTCTATACACATGAAGGGAGTAGTTATTACCTACTCCCTAGTTGGTGACACTAAATTTGGTCATACATTAAGACTCTAGAGTCAAGTATGAATCTCAGCTCCATCATTTATTAGCAGATGACTTTAGATTAACCATATAACTCTATGAACCTCTCCACTTCTATAAAATAGTGAGTAATAATAACACAAATTTCTAGGAGGTATTGTAAAGAGAGATAGAAGTATATTTAGTAAAGTGCCCAGCACATAGCTTCAAAATGGTACTACTAGGGCTGGCTGTGTTGGCTCACACCTATAATCTTAGGATTTTGGGAAGCTGAGGTGGGAAATTGCTTAAGGCCAGGAGTTTGAGATCAACCTGGGAAATAAAAGAAAAAAGAAAAAAGTTAGCTGAGTCTAGTTCACCACCTGTAGATCCAGCTACTCAGCAGACAGAGGCAAAAGGATCACTTGAGCTCAGGAGTTTGAGCTATGATGATTCCATTGCATCCAGCCTGGGCAACAGAGCAAGACCCTGTCTACACCCCCACAAAAGATACTACTTAATAAAATGAATATTATGTGTAGAACTTTTAATGTATGTATGTTATGAGCATGTTGAACATGGCGTGTACTGTCTCCTATGAGCCAACTGCATGAATCTCCTTCCAACTTTATGACCAGTGACTTCACATTGGCAGCTTGAAATCAGCCAGAATGGGAGTTATTTACACCATGGAAATTGGGAGGTGAACAAATCCAGAGTTGTGATTTTGCTTTCTTCCGAAAAGTCCATTTCCCCACTGGTCATGAATATTGATGATGTATTGGTTTACGTCCCCTAAAAGCACTTCCTAAGATGAGATTCACATGCAAATGAGTTATTAAGGGAAGGCTCTCAAATAAAACCTGGGTGGAATTGAAGGTAGTAGTCTGAGGCAGGGACAGAGGCCAAAGATGTGGGTTCAGCTGAAGTCTAGTCTGATGGTCCTACTGAGAGATCCACTTTCAGGCAGGGACACCAGACTTTTCTACCCTCATGTTAGTTGGCCACTGTCTAGTTGACCAAGTTCTGGGGAGAAGATAGCTTCCCAGACTTTTCTGAGTCAAACAGCTCCCTGTCTCAGACTGATTCTCTGAATATGAATGAGTCCAGCTGAGAGTCGCCTACTGAGCACTGCCGAGATGAGGAGACAGAATCACCAGCTCAGTAAAGGGGATCTGAGCAGGGTACCAACCACATCTCCTACAAGGTGGAAACAGATTATGGTACCAAGCATTTGAACTAGAACAGATTTGGGACGTCACCTCCCTTACATGTGTAATCCAATACAGAGAGGTTGTTTATTCGATCAGAAAATATTTATTTAGTGTGAACTACAGTCCTGGTAATGAGATTGACACTGGAGATAGGAGAATGAATACAATCAGAGGTAGGATCCCCACACTGAAGGAGTTTGTACTCCAGCTATGGAGATAGACATTGACCAAATACTCCCACAGATAAACACAAATTTACAATGGAACAGTTGCTGTGAAAGAGAAAGGAAACAGTACTCTTGGGTGTAAGGAGAAGGGTTTAATAGAAAGGGAGGCCCCAGAGGACTTTTCTAAAAACGTGACAACTAAGCAGAGATCTGAAGCATGAGCTGGGGCTTGCTGGGTGTGGGAGTGGGGTGATCTAGAAGTGGGGGGAGCTGACAGCAGGTAGGAAAGTGAATCCTTCCCTGGATCCAGCCCAAGGACAAGCTTGGGTACAAAGATGGGCCCCTGAGCCCCAAAGGGTGGGCTGTCCCTTAGAGGGTGGGGAAGTGAGGAGGCAAGGAAAGTTATTCTGCCCTTCTGAAAACAGTGCTTAGAAGGCAGGCCAGCTCTTCTCTATTTCTACTGAGATTCTAGAATTCTCTATTTTGAAAACAAGACTATTTTTATCCTCTCCATATTTTCTCAGATTGGTTACTTTCTGTTTTTCTTTGATGTTTAGCAAAGTGCCTTTTGAAAATCTCTGCCTGAATTAGCTGTGCCAAGAAAGGGGAGTGTGTGTCCTTACTAAGTCCTGAAGCTGAAATGAGGGGGGATAATACGTGGGTGTGGGTGGGTGGGTTCGTGTGTATATCGCCAATGTGTGTGTAATCCTGTGAACACATGTGAATGAATGTCTGTGTGCACAGGTCTGGGATGCCTGTGAGCGCTGCTTAGATGCCACTGTGTGTGTCTGGTGCTTATTTGTGCACGTGGGTGCGTGTGCACACACGTGTGTCTGCTTTAGCGATCAGGTTGGGGAGATAGGGAGGGGAGTTGGGGGAGAAGAATGCCGCCTGCTCTGGGCAAGTCATGGAGGGAAGAAAGGGAGGGGAAGTGTTCCTAGCTGCTGCTCAGCCCATTATTAAAGAGAAACAACATTCCCAGCAGGAGGCAGAAGGGCAATAAAACCAGTGGCTCCACAATTTATGATGCTAACTGAGATTCCATAGTTTGAAGCAAGACTATCCCCCAAGCATCAAGGTCAACAAGCCAGCAATGCCCTGGCTTCCAAAGAGCTCCCCGGTGCCCACCTATTAATCAGCCCATTGCTGAAAATGCACCAATGAGCTCTGCTCTGGAAACATCATTAATAAGCAGGGACAGGCCAAATTGCTAAGAATTCCAGGGTAAGGGCAGGAAGGCAAGGAAAAAAAATATTTATATACACATATGTGCATGTTTGCTTATGGGGTGTAGCCTATTATGTATCCTGGGCCATCTATTACAGAGGTCATCTATAAGTGTGTCTATTCATTTTCCATATATTTTATATTAGATGAGAAATGTTCAGGCTTTAGAACCTTGCCAGATGGAATTAGAGCAATTGTTCTTCTGCCGAGACTTTGGGAAATTAATGAGGTTCACACGCAGAGCCATGAGAAAATAGAAATGTTTTTTTTTTTTTAAAGTGCCCTGTTTCCAAAAATACATCAGCCACAATCCCAGGGAGAGTGATCAGTTTAGTGGCTAATCTTGAGGCCCATCAGTGGCCCCAGCATATCTTTGGGGTTATTGCGATTCTGAATGGAGCTTTAATCAGCTTAGCCCAGCCTGGGTGCCAGGGGCCTGCGGGCAAAGGGCATTTGCCTGCAGATCCTCTGGAAACGTCTCCTCTGCTTTAAATAAATAGATCATTCTCGCTCCAGCTCCATCCCGGAGTGCAGTGCTTAACTTTCTTTTGTGGTTAGGAAAAAAAAAATCAGTAACAGGAAGGAAGCCTATGCTATCAGAACCCAAAAGAGAAGGACAGAGCCTTCTCTTTGTACCAAGGATCTAATATTGTCTAGGAATTTGGACCCCAAATTGGAAATGTCATTCCCAAAAATGTGTTTCTGTTTTAATGTTCTATCATCAAAACTCTTCCTGGATTCTCTGTTCCCGTCAGAGACCACCCTGAAAAGGGACTCAGCACAGCTTTTGTCATTTCCCAAAACCCCCTGGGACAAGGCTTTGGCCAACGTGGCGACCTCCCATTCTGATGCAGCCTCACGGAATGCGAAGGGTGGGGAAGGACAGCCCAGCAGCGGGTCCCTGCGTTGGTCAGATGACCCAGCTGGTCCCAAGTGTAACCACCACCGCTGGCTCACGTCCCCCTCTGCTGCATTCTATGCCTCTAGTTTGGGACAGGGAGGGCTTTTTGTCAGCAGTCAAGAGTGTTTTCTTATTGCTTAACAGACCTCAGCACTAGACATGCGTCTGTCGTCTGTCTGGCCAGTTCCTTGGCCCCTGTCAGCCTTGTCTTCTCTTTGGGGCTGCCTCAGAGGGAATCCAGGGAGCTGACAGGGTGTTGTGTTCTGTCTGGAGCAATAGAAAGTGAATGGTTCTGAGAGAGACTTGCCAGCTTCTTGTTGGCAATGCAGGGAATGGGGCACATGTGTTCTTTTATATGTGCGTGTATTGACAGGAAGAGACGTGGAGCATTTTACAAGCAGGCACCTGAATACTCACACAATATGTTCACATCTATCAGACGGTGTTCTTTGATGAAATGGAGATTCAAAGGTAGTTTTCCAAGGTCTTGGGGTTTTAATCCAGGCCTATTTGATCCAGAGTGGCTTCTGTGTCCCCATACGTCCGATTCCAGGGTCATGAAAGGTCAGAATTTCCAATAGCTCACTAAACTTTGCCCTTTTGCAGATGGACAATCGACCCTGTCCATTGTTAAGTAGTGCAAAAAAGACTAGAACCCAAGTAATAAAGGCATTTTCATCCTGTATCTCTGTGTGATGGGAAAGATGGGGCAGGGGAGGGAGGGAGGGCTACCTCTCTCTCCTCCAGTGTTTCAGAGGATCCTTACCCTGCTCCGTAAGAGAACACAAAGGCAGCTGTTCCATCAGGGCTGGGAGTGTGAATCCTATCACCCCAAACGCATCCCGGGCAGGAATGATCACCTGAACTGCAAGGATAACAATTAATTAAAAGGATGAAAACAGCCTCCATCCATGAACCAGGCTCAGTATCCAGCCTGGGACCAAGTGTCACAGGATCCCTGGGAGGGCTGGATACTCTGCACACACTAGCAGGCTGAGGTCTCTAAGAATGGACCCCGACTCACAGACTTTCCAGAGGGAAAGAGAAGCCTCACTGTGGAGCCCAGGGAGCTGGGAGGACAGCAGCTGCTATTCTTGTTTCTCTCTTGATCTTAGTAAGGGTCTATGATGCTTCTAATGACTGCTGAGCTATGAGGTTTATTCACTGTATGCAAGTGTTTTGGTTTTAATCAAAAACGTAATCTTTCTGAGCTTAACAAAATGAGCTAGAGCAGGAGAAATTCAGAGTCAACCTTCAAAGCAGCTTTAGGGAAACCAAATTTGAGTCCCACTTGACAGTTTCATGACCTTGAATAAGCCGTTATTACGCCGTTCTCTGGTTTCACCATTACCATGGCTGGCACTTAATAATTCTTGCTGTTCTAAATTGTTACACATGTGGGATTTTCCAACCTAGCTCTTAGCAGAGTCTTTGGCTACCACGGTGTCTTCATTATTCACATTGTTCCTCAGAAGAAAGAGAGAAGAAATAGATAGTTCCAGGTATCCAGCCTCATCCTCATCTTGCTAATTTTAGCCCCATCTACAGATAAGTTTCAGAGAGGTTTCAAATGTTCCCTGTTCTCACACAAACTAAAAAACTAGGAACTAAAACACTGCAATTCTGACCCAACCTTGTTTAACCCTAGTCTGGGCTCAAACTCTCTCTGACCCTGGGCATCGCTCTTATAGAGTATTGCATTCTCACCCTAAATAAGATGTTTCCTCCTGTTCTACATGACTTCCAAAGGACCCTTGTCAGTCAAGTGGGCCATTTACTTGTTAATTCTTATCTTCATGTCTAATTGTTCACCCACCTCTACCCATCTAAGTCAAAAGGACTAAAGGACATTTCTGCCACATCTCCCTCTCACTCTCAAATCCAGATTGTTTGGGGGCCTCTAGCTAAGTCTGATGGAGATGAGCAAGTGGCCTTTCCCCACACTCCCAATCTGCTTCCCCTCCTGACTTCCCATTTTTTGGTGAATATTCTATCATTAGCTCAGGTTTCCAGCCCAGTGCTAGATAACTCCTCCCTTGAGCAGGGCCTCTATCTCAGCAGCTTCCCAGACAATCTTAGTGTCATCAGTGGGTTACCTTAGTAGGGACGACCACTAGGGAGGTAAAATTAACTCCGTAGTTGTATATCCAAGGCAATTGGTCATTCATCCATAAAAAGACATTAGTTCCGGGCAGCGCCTGTGGCTCAAAGGACTAGGGCACTGGCCCCATACATTGGAAGGTGGTGGGTTCAAACCCGACCCCAGCCAAAACTTGCAAAAAAAAAAAAAAAGACATTAATTCCTTAGCCTTTCTTGAAAAATAAGCCTCCAGAATCTACAGGAGAGAAGAGTAAAAAAAAAAAATCCTTAAGTACAAAGGGGACACTTCATCATTCAGCCTTGCCTCTCTACCTGTAGATTTTTCTTGGGCCTCTCTCCCTTTTTTACTGCCTCAACTCCAAAACTTTTTTTCATGGATAGAGGGTCAAGGTTTCAGGCTTTCAGGACCATGAGGCCATTATTTTACTGTTTTCTGAGAGGCAACACAGTTCAAGGAATTCTTGAATTTGTAGAATCGTTTATTTTTGTTTGTTGTCTTCTTTCTTTGTTCTTTTTTATTTTTTTATTTATTTTTTTTTTCCCTCTGGCTCTGTTTGGCTCTATCTGGTTCCTGTCCTCTGCACCAACTTCCCTGCGGTAGTTCTTGGTTCTCCTTCTCCTTTCCAAGGCCGTCCCTTCCCGCTTCTCCTGTGGGTTTGTAGCCCAGCCCCATGAAGTCGGCTCCCGCTGTTTATAATTACCTCCCTCGGGCTGCTGGGGTGAGTGACTCAGCACTGTGTCTTGTTTTTTGTTATTGTTTTTTTTTTCTTTTTTTGAAGAAGTCAGATTTTTGTATAACATAGCGAGTCCATCCAATATCACAGCCGTGGAAGGCTCCTTCATGCTTCCCAGATGCAAGCAGCACCTGTAGTTCTCAGGTCACTCTGCATAGTGGGTTAGATTTTGGAATTAGAAGCGACTGGCCCGTGTGCCATCGCGCAGCCTCTCTGAGCCTCGGTTTCCTCATCTGTAAACAGGGACGACGGCACATATTTCACAGGCTGTTGGAAGTGAGAAAATGAGTGTGAGAGGCCTAATGTACTGCTTACTCACTGAATGTTTTTTTAACTCCACACTTATTATTTCTCTTCTTATCTGATAACCACTCAGCAATTAAACTCTACCAATTCCTCCTTCTGAATGGCTCCCTTATTCTCCCACTTCTCGTCCACGAGTACTGCTCCTTTCAATCAGGCTGATAACGCTTATCTCTGAACCTTCACAATAAGCCCTGAGTGATTTTTGAGCTTCTGATCTTTCTCTTTTTGACCCCAGATTGTCTAAACTGTACATTCGATCCCTGCCCCACTGTCAGAACCCACGATCCGCTTCCCCCACATCACTCTTCGTTGCAGGTCTGGGTTTGGCCTCTGTGGTTTGAACACCAGCCCTTACCCTCCTGCCATGCTCTATGCCGGCCTCCACCAGAGCAGGGGACCCGGGGTTGCCTTGCAGCTGAGCACATCTAAGTCCTGCAGACAAAGACTCTCCACTGACACAAAGATCTCACCCCAGTTTTAGACTTTTCATAACTACGGCACCCACTGTTCTTCTCCCATGAACTCCCATTTTATCCCGTTTTCTTCTTTGCAACCTAGAGTATCTTTTGCCTTAAAATAGTGAAATATTATCATTGTGGCACACGAAATATATAATAAATATACATAAAGTATGATACTGATACCCATCTCAGACAACATTGTAGGTGTTAAATGAGAAAGCAGGGCCAAAGCGCCCAGCAACCAACAGAAGGCACTCAAAGGATCCCACCCATCTTTCTTTCCACGTCCTGGTACACTGTGTCTATGAGAGCCAAGATTACGTCCTCACTGCCCCTCATGTTTTATGTAGTCTCTTTACTTCACCAACCCCCATTTGCCATGCTCTTTCCTGCCGCTCACTGCATACAATATACATACATAGATAATATAGTTACATATACGGTTATATACCGGGAGTGCCAAAAATCATACATTATAAGCAAGGTTAGCTATATATTATGTATTATATTATGGATATACATTGAGCCCTTCTTGAACTTTCATAAGTCAAATATGACTTGCATCATGTTTTATTCCTGGTAAATATTGAGTATTAAAATTTTAATGCAGTTTTTTCCGTTCTTACAATGGGTATACATTTTTTTGGTACCCACTGTGCGTGTGTGTGTGTGTGTTTGTATAAAACTAATCCACTCTGTGATGACAGGAGGCACAGATAAGTTGCAGAGCAAATGCTCATGTACCTTTAGATACCAAGGAACACAGTACCCTAATGCATAATAAAGCAACCACAGGCTTAACACAGAGACATCAATAGAAACATTGGTAACAGGAGGAAACATCATCTCACCTTCCTTAGCCCAATATGCCTTTGCAGGAAATATACATGGACTAACAGGGAAATTACTGAGTTCTTTTTTCTGCAGAGGAATGGGCTCATTAACAAAAAGAAAAGAACATACTTGGGCGGTGCCTGTGCCTCAATGAGTAGGGCGTCGGCACCATATACCGAGGGGGGAGGGTTCAAACCTGGCCCTGGCCAAACTGCAAAACAAACAAACAAAAAATAGCCAGGTGTTGTGGCGGGCGCCTGTAGTCCCAGCTACTCGGGAGGCTGAGGCAAGAGAATTGCCTCAGCCCAAGAGTTGGAGGTTGCTGTGAGCTGTGACGGCACAGCACTCTACCGAGGATGATAAAGTGAGACGGTCTCTACAAAAAAAAAGAAAAGAACATATTGGTTTTGTAAAAGGTCCATGGAATATCTACAAATATCACCCAAATATTAGCCAACCCAGGAAATCTCAATAAATTCTAAACTCGCAAAGCAATGAAATAATAGATTGCACACATAAGTCAGAGCCCAACTCAATTTCTTCCTCTTTAGAAAGGCTTCTCCAGGCAGTGCCTGTGCCTCAAAGGAGCAGGGCCCCAGCCCCATATGCCAGAGGTGGCAGGTTCAAACCCAGCCCCAGCCAAAAACTGCAAAAAAAAAAAAGAAGAAAGAAAGAAAGGCTTCTCCTATTCTCCTAGAGCTCCACATAGCATGGACACAATGTCTTCTCCAAAGCCCACTGGCTTTGTCCCTTATTAGCAGGCTTCCTTGGCTCCAAAATGCATGCTTTTCTTATATCTGTTCTTAAAAAATTGCGGGAACCTTAATTCATCCATTCCTTTGATTCTTTTGTTTATTCGGCCATTCATTCACTGGTGCCTTCATTCATACACTTGGTACATTCATCCCTTTAAGATAAATAACCTCCCCCAGTAATCCCTGATCACTAGTGCTTACTCTGGGAATCGTTCTGGATCCACCCTGTGCATGTCTTACAACTCAGTAACTTTGTACAATCAACCCATAGACCACAGAGATAGTTGTATAGAGTATCGGCAAAAGCAATTTAGGACTCGTGTTTCCCAAAGGAGGTGGAGATGGGGTTCATGTCAGGTCTACCACCATTTTTGAGACGTGAAGAGTACCTTTACTCCTGAACAGAGACCCAAGTCTCCCATACTGTTTCTCTTTGCTCACTGAGTGACCATTACTGACCAATTTGGCCATGGGTTCTTGCCTGACCTTTCCATTATCCCATTTCACATCTCCTCACCTGCCTCCCTCCTCTCCTCTGGCTGCCCTGCCATCCCAGCTAGGATCAGCCGTGCCTGAAAGGATCGAGTCCCCTGGGGCTCTGAAAGGCCTCCCAGAGTCCCTCAGCCCTCACAGCCCTGCCCCTTTTCTGCAAATGCAGCCTTGCCCTTCCCATGTCAGTCCCATACAAGGCGGCCTCAGCCTCACCGGGAAGTGAGCTCTCAGATGAGTTTTACACTCTCACTCTTGCTCCTGCAGTGGGCCTTTTCCCATTTGGCAGAAATTAACCATCACTTCCTAAATGCAAGTGTGGCATTCAGGATCTTGAGTTCAGAGATGAATATAGCACAACATATGCCCTTTAGAGAATTGTTAGGTTAGTGGGAAAGAAAAACTCCTTTGCAAAAATTCTAATGAACACAATACAACATGATAAGGGCTAGGATGATGAGCTATGTAAGTCCTTGGGCTTCTGCCAGTTAGAAGCCACATCTGTACCTAATTCTTACTCATTCTTTCTTCCAAGTATATACTGAATAGCTAATATAGTCTGGCTATTGAAGCTGCCATAATGAAAACACACACACAGTCTTCATTTCCACAGAGTTTACAATCTAGTGCAGTGTATTTCAACCTTTTTGATCTCACAGTACACTTGAATGTATAGTTAAACTTCCGTGGCACACTTAAATTATGCTGATCAAAAAAAGAGACTAACAACAAAGAATATATTTACTGTGCTTTAAACATCTTTCAAAAATAACTTAATTATGGATCTTTAAATATTTTTGCACCACAACTCAGATCTTCTCATGGCACACGGTTAAAAATCACTGATCTAGGCTCTGTGCCCATAACTCAGTGGTCAGGGCTCTGGCCACATGCATTGGGGCTGGAGGGTTCAAACCCAGCCCAGGCAGGCCTACTAAACAATAACGACAAAAACAACAAAATACTCAGGCATTGGTGTTGGCACCTATAGTCCCAGCTACTTGGGAAGCTGAGGCAAAAAATTGCTTAAACCCAAGAGTTTGAGGTTGCTATGAGCTGTGACGGCATAGTACTCTACCTGGGCAACAAAGTGAAAGTCTATCTCAAAAGAAAAAGGAAAGAAAAGAAAAGAAAATGTCTGGTCTAGAAGAAGAGAAAGACAATAAATAATTAAACACACAATTACAACTTATGACAAATTAATTTATTTATTAATCGGATATTAATGGAGTGCCAACAATGTCCCAGGCACTATTCTGAACACCGGAGTACAGGAATAAATCTGTGTGCATTTCCTGATTTCCTAGACTTGGCAAGAGAGAAGTCAAGAAACAGAATAAAAAGGTAACACAGACTGTAGGTTAGTGGTAAATGCAAAGGGGAAAAAAGTGTAAAGCAGGAAAAAGGTGGGATAAGATATGAGAGAGAGAGAGAGGGTTTGAAAGGGAAGACAGGGTGTGGTCAAGAAATGCTCCCTGAGCAGGTGAAATGGGAGTAAAGCCTGATGAGGTGAGAGGGCAAGGTTTGAAGACAGCTGGGAGAGGTGTATTCCCAGAAGAGAATGGCAAGTGCAAAAGACTAGGAGCTGGAGTACACCTGGGTGACATAAAATACAGCCCAGTGTACAGAAGAGCAATGGGTTATCTGCTAGAGTGTTCAGAGACGCCCTTAATCCAAGGCACACACACGGTGGCAGTTTGCATGTGGGTTTTGCAGCTGTGCTTCCATTTTGGATTCCTCCTACTCACTCTGGCTGCTTCCTGAGGCCTAGAACTCATTCCTGAGGACCAGCCCTCTCCCATGATGGACAAGCCCTCCCAGCTCCCTTCTCCAAGGGCTTCTACCCAGCATCCTACTGCACATGAGGGTACCACCATGGCAAACCATGGCCTGGAGAGTCCTGATCTCTCTGCTCACTCTCCCACCTCCACAGTGCCCCACCACAGGAAAGAGACTAAGCTGGAACCACTTGGAATTCCCCACATCCATCTGGACAACTGGAACCTCTCCCTCCACCAAGGGCCAACTTTCCAGCTGCCCAAGCTCCCTCCTTTTCAATCCCAGCGTCTCTTCCCTAGCTGGACACCTCATGCTCCTGAGGTCCAGGTATGCCTTGCAGCTGGCTGCAGCCAAGTCCTAACACAGTCACACTTCCCTGAATAACAGAAAGACAGCAGTCTAGTTTCTGGAGACATGATTACTTATGCAGCTTCCATCTACTTGGAAAGTCTACAGACAAAAATGACAGAGGAACCTGAGTTAGGATGAGTCATTTTCGATTTCCTCTTGCTGTTGACTAGCTGTACGTCTCTAAGAACGTTCACTTTGCTGAGTCTCGGTTTTCTCGTTTGTAAACTGGGAATTCCTTTTCTACTTCACACCTTTTGAAGGGTTCAATGAAATAAATTAAATACAGCACTTGAGACATAACAAGTGTTCCAATGGACGTTTGTTGAATCTGAAACTTCCATCTTCTCCTTGGTTCATGCCTGGTGTTAGCAAACTTCAGCTTATAGGCCCACAGCTTGTTTTAGCAAGTAAAGTTTTATTAGAACACAGCCACATCATTAATCTATATATTGTTAATGAAGGCTTATATGGCACAGCAGCAGAGTTGAGTAGTTGCCACAGAGACCATGTGGCTACAAAGCCTAAAATATTTACTCTGGCCATTTACACAAAAGACACGAAAACCCCTGTTCTATACTATCCTGGGACACTACAGTATTATTGTTGAGCTCAGGATCTGGAGTGAGGTTCCCTGAGTTTAAGTGCTGGCTTCACCTACTAGGTTTGGAACTCTGAGCCTGTGTGTTTAACTTACCTGTGCCTTGGTTTCCACATCTGAAAAACAGAACTACTGACCTATTACACAGAGTTGATACAAGGATTAAAAGAACAAATCTAGTAAAGCGCGCAGCACTGCTAAGCAAGTGGTTCATGTTAATCAATGTAGTGGTTATTATTGTGAATAGTCAGTCTATCACATTATCGCTTACGCTCTCTACGCAACCTCCACATTACTTGGAACTATAGGCGGTTTTTTACATTACCTGAAACCCAGGGATCCTGGCTAAAATGCTATTTGGCACAAAAACATCTTTCCAGGTGACTCAGGGATCTGAGGACTCCGGGATCTGAGCCCACCCTGTCTACTCCTCCTCATGGCTGCTGTCCTGTCCTACTTCCTCTGTAAACCCTGGTTGGTAATGTGCCCAAAGATTCGGGCTTTCCAGATAAGGCTTCTCTGCCATGCCCTTGGCAGGTGTGAGCCTGAGTCATGGCTGTTCCCAGACCTGTTGTTAGTGGGGATGCAGCTGCCTTTGGTCTGGTTTGGTGAGAGCCCCTGAAACCACCATGACTTGGCCCTCACTGGGACTTGAAGGTCATCAGACTAAGGTATGCACTGCATATCCTCACTGGGACTTGAAGGTCATCAGATGGAGAGGCCCCTACGTGCAGCTCAGGACTTGTTAAACAGAACTTATGGCTGAACATCAAGGAACCAAAGTGATATCCCAGGTGGTGAGAAGGATGAGGACATGGCAGGCAAGGACAGCTGCCCTGGCAAGACCACCTCCCAGAAACCGGAAATCCAGGAGTCAGGTGCCCGGAAGTTAAAATGCAAGACCCTCTTTTAAACAGTCAGGACTGGGCAGATATAAGTTTGTAGCTCCAAATGATGATCAAGAATCAGAGATTGGATACACCCAGAAAAATAGAGGGCTGTCTAAGGAGAACAAGAAGAAGAGAATGAAATGTATTTGCATAGATAGCCTTACAAGA
This sequence comes from Arctocebus calabarensis, assembly GCA_963573935.1. Taxonomy (NCBI): domain Eukaryota; kingdom Metazoa; phylum Chordata; class Mammalia; order Primates; family Lorisidae; genus Arctocebus; species Arctocebus calabarensis. The sequence continues at coordinate 13,206 of CAUYON010141477.1, forward strand.
CTGACAGACTCTTCCTAGGAACACTGCTACATACCTCATTCCCAAATACCACTATGGTCACCTTCAAGGTATTCCCCTGGGGAGGCTATGCACTGACTTCCATGTCCAGTCCACCCTTCAGAACAATTTGGAAACTCTTTCTCAGGAATGGCCATCAGAGCGGTCATCATATTACCCTGATGTACTGAAGGTCATCAAAATGTCTTCCTTTCATTATTTTCTTTATCTTTAGGTAATGGAAAAAGTCATTGGGGGCCAGATCAGGCGAGCAGGGAGGGTGTTCCAAAACAGTTATTTGTTTACTGGCTATGAACTCCCTCGCAGACAGGGCCATGTGAGCTGGTACATTGTCATTGTACGTTTCTCATGCCAAGATTTTCAGTTAATATTTTCCTTTATCTCTACTGAAGTTTAATTGATCTGCTACGGTGCTCATAGTCAGCTGATAATTTTGATGCACAACTCAATGAGTTTTTGCCACGTTTTTGACAATTCTGCTCGTTGCTGGCCACAATTCTGTTCGTTGCTGACCTCTTCATCAATGATGATTTCTCCCACTCAGAAAAATGTTTAATCCATTTTGTACACTGCTGTTGTCTTCATGGTATTATCCCCATAAACTTGGACTAACATGCCCCTGATTTCACTTCCACTCTTGCCAAGTTTAATAAGAAATTTAATGTTTGTTCATTGCTCTAATTCAAGTTCCAACATTCTCAGGATGACATGCAAAAACACACAAGAACAGTAAGGAAAATCACTCACCAAGACGCCTTCACACGTCAACACGAACACATCTGTAAGGCACAGTGTTATAAAACATTACTGAGTAGTTTGTAGAGTGCTACCCACAAAAGTGCAAGGTGGCAAGTTTGTAAACTTAATTGTCAGGCCTGGTGTTCTGTAGCCATGAAGATATGCAATGCAATAGGGAAGCAGTTCATTTGATTCCTCCATAAGGCAAGATTTCTAACATTTCTAAACTAGTTGACACCAATTTTCCTCCCTTAGTCACCCTGTTTACCAAGTCAACATAATCTAACCAAATATTTGTCAAATTTTGGCATGACAAGTGTCAAAAGAGTCTTGCAAGGTTTTAAATCCAATCACACAGATTTATGTGTCATGTACCACCATTTTTCCTGGTACAGCCTCATCATAGCCATGGTAGCTCCAGATTTTCCAAAACTCATGATGCCCACAAGGAGATGTATGCTTTTGATACTTTTGTATCAACTATCAGTGATTCGTACAGAAGAATTCTGATGTGAATCAAAGGGAGTTTGGGAAGAGCCAAGCCACTTGTGGGGAGTGTAGCAAAAGCTGCCACCAACTTAACCCTACATGGATGAAGCTATTCATGCCTCTAATCGAAGGCCTCGGTATACACCCAGGTCTGGGAATACTTGGGAGCAATAGTCCTGTCCAGGAATGTAGATGACTGTTGGGTTGGTTTGCTTGAGCCAAGAAATTGTGTTCGCAAATGAGGACACCTCCATGAAACATAAAGAATTCAGCCAAAAGTGCCAAGAATTCTCTTGCTCCTAAAGTATGTGAGCTTTCTATCTTAAATAACTGGCTTGATGAACTTTTCAAGCAGGTAACTAAGGCATTCACTAAGAAAAATAAAAATCTTTTTTTTTTTTGCAGTTTTTGGCCAGGGCTGGGTTTGAACCTGCCACCTCCAGCATATGAGCCACAGGAGCCGCCCTTTCTCTGGCCTTATTATCACTCCAAATACAGAATGGAGGGTGGAGGGCAAATGAGTTCCAGTAAAGGACTTCCCTAGTCCCAGAACAGGCTCTGCTACCTAATAGGTTCCCGATAAATTTGCAGAGGCTTTCTGATTGACTGAGCTCCACTTTGGCCAAAGAAACCGAAGTCATTTGTGCATTCAATGCTCCTTTTGTGGAGTGTGACTTCAAACCTTTTTCACACTATTCTCTTTGCTAGTGGGAATTGAACATATGAAAATGTAATAACATCCTGGCAGATGTTTCCTTTTGGATATTATCTAAACAAATGATTCATTTCACCTTAGAGATCAATTAGACCCATGCGTTCACGTCAGCCTGTCTGTGTGTGTGACAGCCCCATCACATGTTTGCATCATACCAGCCAAACCCACTGCCAACCGAGGCAGGCACAGAAGTCAGTTCAACAGGCCTGGAAGCCTGAACTAGGAGCCTTGGTATGATGCTGTGGCCAAATGCAGCGACCTGGTGGGAAAAGCATGAGATTTCCCACCAGCCCGGGACTGCAGGAGTTAGAGATGGAGTGCTCTGTGTCTTTTCATACAGATGCGATGCACATGGGAATATTTCCTTTGCTGTCAATAGCCTGAGTGGGAAAAGGCACAAATAGGCTCCAGAGAGTGTCCAGCTAAGGGTTATAATTGGAAGCTGGTCTTTGATTTCTCTCATCCCATCAGGTGAGAGACCCGAGGAAAGAGGAGAGAAGGTGAACCTGGAAACAACTTCGGTTTTCCCCCCTTCTTGGGGACCTTGAACCACATGTACTTCAGGCCTGATACTGAAGATGAGGATGGCTTAGGTTGCTGGACACAGTGGTGGAAACCCTCCTGCCCAAGCAGAAAGCTCGTCTGAACTAGTGTTCCAGATTCAGCAGCAGGTGCTCTGAGGAGATACTGCCTGAGGTCACACTTGCAAGGGAAGATACAGGAGGCAGTCACTCTCAGCAGTGGCCTGCCAAAAAAGATGTGATCCCTTCCCTGCTCCTTCCTGTGTCTGAATCAGATAGATTCTTCCATTGGCTTCCATGCGGGTCAACTTTATTCATGACCAATCGTACTGCCTTGAGCATCCACCAGAGCAACATCACTGGGGTAAACTCGCAACCCACAACACGTAATAAACGTAACCATTGACTTTAAACATAAAAATAAATGTCTCCCAGTTGGCTGTTGTGAGCTCAGAGCAGTGCTGAGTGATTTCGCAGACAGACACTTATTTCAAGTTCTTTGTTTTGACCCTCCCTGCTGGTCAGCTTCTCACACAAGTACCGCCGAGAAATTTGATTAGGTCCAAAGCTAAATGCCAGGTAGTGAGCAAAAACCGAGATGGATAGATCTGGGAAGGTGGCACAGTGGTTAAGGTTAGAGACATTGAGATGTCTGCTCAGTTTCCAAGCTTTGCTGCCAGCTTTGTTGAGACCTGGGTCAAAGGATCTTTGATCTTTCTGAGCCTCCTCTGTCAAACAAGGGTCATTATATCACCTGGTCACACAGTCATTGTAGGAGTAGGTGAGGATTTGTGAAATGTCTAAAATAGCACATCGTAAGTAGCTAAGGGACAGGCACCCGTGGAGAGCTAAGAGGGACAGACCATTAACCCCATTTAACTGAGGAGGACACTGGAGTTCGGGAAGAGGACAGTGTAGCTTCTGATCACATCCTCCCGTGTCTGGGGGCAGCTACATCTGCTGGCCCCCAAATCTGGCAATCCCTTTAGCATGCCGCCTCCTAACCCGGTGAAGCCACACGTCAGGAAGCCCCAGCCCCAGGCAGGACTCGGCTGTCACCGCTGCAGAAGCAGCCTGGCTATCATAACACATCTCTGTTTAAGAAACATAAACCACCCTTTGGCAGCTTCTCAAGTACGTGTCAGAGCTATTAAAGAGCTCCCTCCCCTGCACCCCACTTCTTTGCCTTGACTAGAAGACCCAGCCTTACAGGGAAACATACAAGAGCTTGCCCAACAGGTTTCCCCAAAGGCCATGCCAGAGCAAGCAGGCCCCAGGGCGCCCAGGCCTGGGAGGGCCCACTCTTCTGGTTGCCTATGCCCCCTCTGACCCAGGCGCCAAACACTCCCTCTACTCCTGTCTGAACCTGCTGCCTGGGAGGGGTCGATGTCACTCACCCTGCCCTGGTAGCTGTGGCCATCTCAGGCTCCTAGCAGTGATTACCCACACCAGCTCTGCACAGGCCCCGCCTCCTTCCCGCTGGCGTCTCTCCAGTGGTGGCTGAGAGCCCAGCTGGGTAAAGGGATGGCCTGGCCCAGTGGTGAGTGTTCTAGCCGGGTAACTTGGCCCAAGCTCGGCAAGTAGCATCTGCACTTGTCTGGCCTGGCAGCGAGAGCCGAGCCAAAAAGCGAAGTTGCAAAACTGGGCCTTCAGAGGACAGAAGAGATTCTGGAAAACAGATGATGGGATCAGAACAGGTCACATGTCTCCAAGGAGTTATTCTCAGGAGAAATCACACCCAGTTCCCAAACTGCGAGTGTAAATGGCTACTCGGAAAACCATTAGCTGTAACCACTCTCCATCTTTAATTAGCAGCCTCCTTGTACCCCTGGACTGTACTGGGGACATATCATGTTCACATTCTCCTAGAATGGGAGCCGAGGCTATGCCTAGAATTGCTCGAGGGCTCCTGAGGACAACAAAGGTGGTGAGAAGGCAGGTGCTTGACTCAGAGTTGGCAGAACCAGCCAGGGCCTCCAGAAGGCAATCAGATTTAGCACCAGAAAAAAATGAAATAAAATAAAACAGTAACGATAGCTAATCTTTACTAAGCTCTCACTCTATCTCAAGAGCTCTACAAAACCTCATATGCACATGAGATCATTAAAACCATACAGCCACCAGAAAGGTGAACCAAGTTGATATTTTCTGCTTTATAAATAAGGAAACCTGAGTCTGAAGAGGAAGTGACTTGATCAAGGTTACACAGATGCAAAGAGGTTGACTTGACATTCAAGACCTGATACCCTAACTCCAGTGAATTATGGGAACCACTGCTTTTCTCAGAAAAATGCCTGAGAGCAGATCAAGAGAAGAATCGGTATTAGTATACTAAAAGGAGTTACTTCCACTGGAGATTAAAATCTCAAGAAGGAAAGGCGAGTGGAGCATGAGGTGTGTGGTTGCTGGTGAAGGGACATTACTTGGTCTCCGAGTGTTTTTGCATTGCTTAATTTGTTTTGACAAAGAGTCTGAGATTCTTTTGTTATATAAAAAAAAGCCAATCAAAATAATTCTTCCTTCTGAAATAAGTGAATAGAGGAATAAGTAAATATCTCAAGTGTAAAGGAGACCATAAATGCTCACCTTCTTTTCTCCTTTCCCTTAAGATGGGGGTGCCCAACCTCTTTTTATTTTTGTCTACTGTCAAAAATAAGAGTTCGGAAAAATAAAAGTTGTCTTGGGGCACACAATGAATACATAAACACCAAGAAAAGCTGATTAGAAAAAAAAAAAGGTCTGTGTGTACTTTTGGTGACATCAGACACCACAGAAAAACAAAAAAAGTCCTAACAAAATCAGCACGTGGCCTGTGAATGGTAGGTTGGACACCCTGCTATAATACTTGTCTCCTGTCTGCACCTCCACGAGCAGAATAACACATTCGAGGATACGCAACGTCTTAGTAATGTTAGTTTTCCCATCAGCGTGTGTGGTCCCACAAAGCACCCAGGCTTGGGGAGTTTTCTGCCTGTGTCTGAAAAGCCTGCATAGCCTGGAAGCGCTGCCACTGGTCTGCTCCAAAGCAGAAACAGAAACTTGGATTCTCTGACCAAATGTGAAGCAAAGGAGGTGGGTGTGCTGCTGGGGCATGTGGCTGAGAAATTGTTCTCATCTGAGGCTCCGCCATGACCTCAGTGCCAAGGAACAGTCATTCTCATGGGCCTAGTGTCTCGCCAAAGAGTCATAACTCCTATTTAGAAAACCTTCAGGCCAAAGACAGACACACCGATGAGAAAACTGGCAAGGCAGGGGGTTATTTCCAGAGTCAGTGAACAATCACTCAACGAAGTAGGGGCCTCTTACAAATGAGCATGGCCTTGGGTGACTGCATTTGGGCATCTAATTAGCCAGAGAAGTGAACAACTTGTGAGCCCCTGCAACCTGGACCCAGCTGTCTCCAAGCAGACATTGAACTTGGTGGAGGTGACATACGGGGCTGCAAGGTTTAGGAAGTGCTTATAGCGTTTCTGGGACTCCTCTAGGAGTTCAACGGAGAAGGTCTCAGAGACCTTAGAAAATAGCTGGTGAGGCAAGTGGGATCACCCCCGCCTTTACAGATGGCTCAGAAAGGTGAAATGATGTCCTACAAGGATTCAATAGCAAAACTGGCAAGGAAAATCAGGTGTGACTCCAAAAGCCACCCTCCACCAGAACATACCCAAAGCAAGGACACACACACTGACACACGTATACATGCATACACAAACTCACACACATGAGTACCCACTCACACACGTACGCACATGTGCACACATGTGCACATGCTCACACATGCACACATGCAGTCACACACATGTATGCACACTCACACATGTAGTCACACACATGCACACATGTGCACACACTCACAAATACACACACATGCACATGCTCACCCATGCACACATGCAGTCACACACGTGCACACACTCACACATGCACATGCATGCACGCATGTGGCCACACACATGCACACATGTGCACACACTCACACATGCACACACATGCATACTCACATACGCACATGGACATACACATACACTCACACGCAAGCACACCCTCACACAAACTCACCTCTTTTCCTCACTGTACCTACTTACCCAACCAGACTAGATTAGAAAGGGAGATGTTTTCCTCCCAATGGTTCACGCCCTCTGAGAAGACTAAAAGTCACAGTGGATGGGGCAGGAATGTCACACTGTCCCATACTGACGCTAAATTCTTAGAAAACACCTTGGATGTTGCATTTGGAAGGCCATAAATATTCATATTCCTAATCTCCTTATGCCAACAGACAGACGCTGCCTGATGCTCTAATGCTCTCTGTGAGCCTTCACGCCGGACCCTGGCAGGGGACGACTCCCCAATGTCTGTTCTTCCCCCAAAGCAGACAGCCTTGGCAGGGAAACATGGTGACTGTATCAGCAGTAACTGTTCTCGCTCTGCTTCTTCTCAGGTACCTTCAACGTTCCAGAAACGGCAGCAGCTCAAACACCTCAACTTGCAGACGAACAAACCTCAGGCAGAGAAGGGTAACTCCATTCTTGATATCACAGCACAGGTCAGCGCAACACTCCGGAGTCACTTTTCCTCCAAGGCTCTCTCAGTGTAGGTCATCAAATGTCTTGGCAAACAGGCAGGCCCACACTGTGCATGTGGTGTGTGTGTGTGTGCGTGTGTGTGGTGTGTGTGTTTAAACAGTTTTCTCAAGGTAGAGGTATACTTCACACAATGTTGAACTCACTTGCTTGAAGTGTCCAATGACTTTTTGTTAATTTATAAAGTAATACAAAATCATCACCACCATATATTTTTATGAGATTTTCATCGCCTCAAAAGCAAACCTCAAACCTGTTTACAGTTAGCAGTCCCTGTTCCCCGCCCAGCATCAGGAAACTCCTAATCCTCTTCCTTTCCTTGTAGAATTGTCTTTGTACACATTTCAGACGTGTGGGCACAAACAGCACCTGGTCTCCAGTGTCTGGTTTCTTTCGCTTATTATAATGTATGAGTTTCATTCATGTAATTATATGTACCCACACTCTATCCCTTTTTATGGGCAAATAGCTTTCCATTACACAGCTAGACCATATTGTTTTGATCCATTCACCATTTGACAGATATTTGTATTGTTTTCGTGTTTTGGCATTTGGATTTTAACACACGTCCTAACCCCAAATGACTGGTGACAGCTGGCATGCACTTTAAGGATATTCTGGCTCCATCTACCCTCCTTGGAAAGGGGGCTCTTGACAGTTTATTTCTGTCACTGAAGAGGGAGCAGAAAAGGTGGGCGTGCATACAAAGTATTATTACACCATTTACAAAGAAGTGTCATCTCATCTTAAATGAAGTAGTCACATTTCTCCCGAATAAAGAGTTAAAAGGAGCAAGCCAGTGCAACTGGGAAGGAGCGTGCTCATTTTTTTGGTAAACAACATACCTTTTATGGTACAATTTATTATTAAAAAATCAGCGGTTGGGGCTTCTTTAGCATATTTTTCTGGAAAGGCAATGGAGCTACACTGTCATGACTCCGATGGGCCTCCAGGATTGGCATCATGCATGTGGCCACGTGGTGGTGGATTCTACCACGGACTTCCCTGAGTGACTAATGACTTAGCGTTCCTGGTGATCATGTCCACAGCTAAGTTGTGTGTGCGTGTGTGTGTGTGTTGTAGCTTTTACTTTATTTTTTAAGTAAAAGTAGGAAGGTTTGTCTTCCACTATTCTCTTTGGAATAGAAGCATAAACTTACCTGTTTCAAAACTCCACAAGTTTGGTGGTGTCTTGGCATTACTGGTTGTAAGACTAGAAAGGGGAATTTGAGTGGGACTGTGGGAAGAATGAAAAAAATTGTCATTTGTGCGATTATATCCCAAGCTACAAATCTGGTGCTAGGATAATGAAAAGAAAAGACTGTTGTTAGGTGGAGAAAAACAAGCAAGGAAAGAAAATAGGAAAAGAGCAGAAATTTAAAAGGAAGAGAAAGAAGACCAAAATTGATAAATAAAAGGACAAGATAAATGTCACACGGGTAGTTTATTAGTGAAATCCCACCCACAACTGTGTTACAAGAGTTCCACAATTTTATTTTAAAAAGTGAATTTTCTCCAACACTTTAAAACATCAGGACACTTTATATAAATTTTCCAAGTGTCCTATATGCTTAGAAAAAAGAAAAAAGGAAATTCTGGCAGATATTTGCTGCAGCAGAATAATAGCTGTCTCTTGTGGATGGGGCATGAATTTGCCAATTTGTCACAAAACTCAACATATCCTATTGATTAAATTCCATAGCTTCACATGGCTATGTGACTCTCTGTGTCTGCATCACCTGCAGTCATTATGTCCACATACTTGTGGGGGCTAAGAGACTTGCCAAGGTCACTGTCACTAGGAGTCAAAGCTATTTGTCATTTCCACATATCTGCTATTTCTTCCAGAGTATCATGTTGCTTTGACAAGGAAAAGTTGATTAAACATAAATCAAAGAAGTGGGCAAAAATAAAAAAAGAGGCTAAAACTGAAGGAGAGATGAGGGCTTTTAAGAGAACAGTTTATTAATTGATGCAAAATCAAGCATGGGCTCTTCCAAACACACGTTGGTTGGACATGCATATTCCTTGTCCATGTTCTAGAAACAAGTCCAGGCCTCCCAGGCAGAAAATGTTTCTTTCTTGACTCATCCAGACAGCTCTGAAAAGTATTTGCGAATTGGCTTAGGAATAAAATAACTTGTTCTAATTAACAAATGTTTTCCAAATATTTCTTAGAAAAGGGACTCCTGCCCATCACTCCCAAACTTCACTGAATTGGTAAGGTCTCCAGGTAGCTCCAGAAATGGGCTTTAGTCCAAAGCTGTACCCAGTGACGTAATCCATCTGTAAATCGGTCTCTGGTACAGGCCTGGGCACTACTCTCTGTCAGAGTTTATTGGGGCAGCACAAGATCCTGTTGCCTACTTTTCCATCCCTTGATGGAGAACCTGAGATCTCCCCTGAGAGTCACCACGTGTACAGAAATAGAGGAGGGCAGAGAAAACAAGGATTTCTTTTTGCAACTTCATATTCTATTTCTAGGGTTGAACAGAAGCCATTAAAACATTCCCATGACTCTGTGCCAAGCCCCCAAATTACTAATGACAGACATGCTGGCTCAAAGGGAGTCGTTGCTGGCAAATACCCCTCTGGTATCTTGTTAACACTAATAACCCTGAGCCTTTCATTGAAAGATCTCAAAGCACAGTGCAGGCTTTAATTGACTCTCCCCCCAACTCTGTCCCTAAAAAGGGTAATTATTATTATATTCCTCAGACAGTTTACACACGGGGTTAACTGGGTGATGTGGGTTGAATGGTTTATTCTTGTTTCATATTCCAAGTTGAAAGGAAACGTCTAAATAATGTCATAACTTGGGGTGAACTCAGCCGTACGACTTGCTGGAACCAGTGGGTTTGTGGAAGCAGACAGAACAAGAGTCTGGCAAGGCTGATGACAGGACAGATGCCTCTGACCAGTAGCCACAGGCCACTGTGTACAGAGGTGCTGACCTGAGCTTATTTTAGCCTGAGGACATTATCTATAACTGCCAAGTTCAGGTCAGGAGCAGAGATTTACAGCCTGAGTCCTAGAAGAGGGAGACCCTCACTACCGTAGATATAGAGTCTAAATCCAGAGCTGATACTCAGGAGCTGGGGAAAAACACGTACTAGTTTCCTGATGGGCAATGTGGCAAGAGTTGGAAGTGTGCATGGGCCCCAAATCAATAAAGGTGCATCGCAGTGGAGAACTTGAATGACAGGCATCTGGGATAGTCACCCTGACCTGGGGCTTAACCCACTGTGGAGATGGACAACACTCAGTTCACACACCTGCCCCTTCTCCTGCAAATCCCTGCTTCAGTAAATGGGGCCTCTCCTCACTCAAGAACCATAGGCAAAATGCAGGGAGTCGTCATCTTCATTTTTATTCAATCTCCAAGTTCTTCCAACCCAGCTTTCTGATCACCATCCCTACCTCTGCTGACCTAGTCAAAACCTCATCATATCTCCCTTTCCACTGTCCCTGTTGCTTTCAGACTTTTCCCAAGCTGAACAATTGAGACTGTCCAAAGGATATTCCTGAAACACAAATATAATCATGGAACTTATGAACCCTTCGAGTTCCCTTCCACAGGGAAAAGCACAAAATAAAACTGCAACCCAGAATTTTAGACCAATTAAATTATATTTCAAAACTCAGGATTAAATGATGTTCCAGAAAAATAAGTGTTAATATAATTCATCACCAGAAGATCTGCACTACAAAAAAAATTGAAGAATGTTCTTCAAACAGAAGGAAAATGATGCCAGATAAGAACTTAGATCTATAAAGTAGGCATAAGAAACATTAGAAATCCTATAAATCCTATATATATGAGTAAACACGACACGCGTTCTATTTCTCACTTTTTCCTTCTTCAAAAAACAAATATTTAAAGCAATAATAATGCCTTTTGAAACATATGCATAAATAAAATTGAATGACAACAAAAAATAAGAGGATGAAATGCAAGCATATGGTCGTAAGATTTGTGTGTTAATTGTAAAGTGACATGGCATTATTTAAAGGTAGTCTGGGACAAATTAAAGAGGTACATTGTATTCCCTAGAGGAATACTAAAACCAAAAGCAAAGAATAGCTGATAAGCCAATAGTTGAAATAATAGAACACTAAAATAATAATTAATATAACAGGAAGTACTAAAATAAAAATGAAAACAAATTGTAGATGTAAACATACCATATCAATAAATATATTAAATTTTTATTAATCTTGACAGTCCAATTAAAGCACGTATTTTTCAGAGGGGATAAAAAGACAATACCAGAGAGGTTAAAATTAAGAGAATAAAAAATTAAACATCATCCAAGTACTAAGCATAAGCTGGAATGTCTGAGTTAGCATTGTGCAGTGAATATACCAGAATAAGCAATATTATTGGAGATTAAAGTGAGGCATTCCATAATGAAAAGCCAGAAAGTACAGCCAGAAGACACAAGAGTTTCAATCTGTAGATGTCCCTAATAACACAGTTTCAACAATGCATGAAGCAAAAGTTTATAGAACTGAAAAGAGAATGAGACAAATCCATAATTAGAGACTTCAACACTCCTCACTCCGTAATTGTTAGAACAAGTCGGCAAGTAATTATTAGAATGAGCAGTGAAGGTATAGATGACTTGGATAACATTATAGACCAACTAGACTTAAGTGACACCTATGCAATGTGCAATCCCACAATAAAAGAATACAGATTCTTTTCAGACACATATGGAAGATTATAGAGTGTTAGTTAGCTTATATTATGGGCTGTAAAACAAGTTTCCATAGAGTCAAATATCTAAAATCATTCAGAGTATCTTATCTGAAAAGATTAAATTAGAAACTAAGAATAGAAATATATGTGAAAAAATTACATTTGGAAATTGAACAACATACATCTATATAACCTTACAAGAATAAATTTAAAAGAAAAATAGAAAGTATTTTGAACTAAATGATTAAGATATCAGAAAATATCAAATTCATAGGAAGCAAATTAGAGAGTAGCCAGAAATATATGTATATTTTCATGCTTTAAAAAGGGAGGAAAAAAGAAAGAAAACACAAATGGTACAAGATGAATGACTGAGCTTCCATCTTAAGAATAAATGAAGACCAAGTTAAACCCCAAAATAAGCAGAAATAAGGGAGTAATATGTATAAGAGAGGAAGTTGATAAAATAAAAATCAGACACACGGTAAAGAGAATCAATGAAACTAATGCTATTTCTTTAAAATTTATAAACTCCTAAATTGAGTGATTAATTTTTTTTTAAAAAAACATGCATTTATAATAATTGAATGCAAGCAGGGACATCACTACAAATACTACGGATACTTCAAAAAGTAATAAAAAGGGAATATAATAAATATAAAAAACTGACAACCTCTCTAAAAAGGAAGAAATCTTTGAAAGATACAAATTAAGGAAACTGACTGAAGAAGAAACATAAACCTTGAATAGCCCATTTCAAATTTTAAAATAAATTCTTACTTAAAAACATCTGCACAAAGAAAACTCCAAACCAAGAAGACTCCATTTGTGAATTTCAATAAATATTTACAAACTAAATAATAATTATATGCAATTTTATTTTCCAAAAGAGAGTATGTGGAGGAAGATTTCCAAAATAATTTGATGAGGCCAGCAAGTAAAGCAAACTTCAGACTAATATTTTTTTGAAAAAGGAAATTTGCAAAAAAAATACCCCAAATCCATATTCCTTAGTAAATTATCATCCATATAAGATAATGTAGTGCACTATGACAAAGCAGAGAGTATCTCAGGGATTCATTGTTGGTTTAATGTTTGAATTTATTCACTGTACTTCACTGTATGTTCGGGATAAAGAATAAAAAACAAAAACATGTTTGAGGATAACCACATGTGACAAAATTTAACACCTTTTTTGATGAAAGCTCTCATAAAACTAGGAATAGTTATACAGAATATTTATTGAAAATCTATGGCTAACATCACATTCAATAGTGAAAGATTGAATTCTTATCCCCTAAGGTCTAAAACAAGCAAGGGTATCATTTCTCATCACTTTTGTATAAACATTGTTACTGAAGTCAAATGAAAGGCATGTAGATTATAGAGAATCAAAGCTGTTCTTATTTGCAGACAACACAATCATTTACACAGAATATCCTAAAGAATCTACTCACATACGTAAACATTATTAGAACTAGCAAGAGAATTTAATAAGGTTGTAGAATACAAGTGCAACATTTAAAAATAAAGTTAAATCTACATGTCAGACCCTTAAGGATAATTGAAAAATGAAGTTAAAATGCAATACCATTTAAATTATTATCTCAAAATATAAAACCTTTAGAAAAATATTTAACAAATGTTGCACAAGCTCCCTAAACCTAAAACCACAATGCAATGATGAGAGAAATTAAGGAAGACCTAATAAATTGAGAGATATACCATGTCCATGGATTAGAAGACTCAATACTGTTAATGACAATCCTCTAAAAGTTTATCTACATATTCAACACCAAACCATTCAAAATTCTGGCAGGCAATTTTTTGAGAAATTGCCAAAATGTACTCTTAAATGAATTATTTTTGTCAGATGTATACCAATAAGATTGATTATTTTAAGTACATAACAAAGGTAAACTCATCAGGAAATGAGAACAACCTCTGTGGGTAGAGATGATGGAACATCTGGAAGAGCACTATGAATCTAAGTGTTTACTTAAAATAAACTAAACTTTAAAATAGAAGTGATGGATTACCTTGAGTTAGCAAAATCGCATTTTCTTGCCACCCAGTAGATAGGCGAAGACTAAAGAGATAGCCTAATTTCAGTAACGAATAAATTAATAAATTTACATTTTTGAACACCTGCACATTTTGCCTATGAAAATTGATATCCAACCTCTTGCTAATTAGGATGATATCTATCACTCACACTTGAAGTATGAAGATCACTATGTTCTTGGAAGACTTGGTCCCACAAGATTGCTTTTGTGGTTATGTAAAGAACTGAAGTTTGGAGCCAAGATTAAATTCTAATATAGAATCACAGTACTTAAAAGGACATGAAAGATCATTTGTGCCTCTGAACTATACAAAGTTTCTGACGCAAGGTATTTCAGCCTCCAGTAAAATAGATAGGAGCTCACGGGTGTGAGGGGAAACCCATTTCATTTTTGGCATGCTTTTCATGAGTTCTCTATAAATTCATAGTGCTGAGAAGTGAACCTATACAGGAAACTTTGGTCTGGCCTACTGCAAATACAAGGACTCTTACCTTCCTCAATCTTGATACTATTTATCATTTGTTTTGCCTAGATTTTATGAGTACTTTAAACAGTCACATTTCCATGTACAGAATTAGATATCTTTCCCTGCACCAAGGTAAGCAAAATATGTCATATTTCATAAATGCAAAGAAATATACTTCTACTCATGAACTCCCAAGGTGTTTGTTTTAATCTCTTCTTCTTGACTGATAAGGTCATGTTTTAAATATGAACGGTTAACACATCATAGTGATATCTGATTTTATTTTTTACTGAACACCTGATGAGATCTAGCCTCTACTTTTGAAGGACTATCAGGAGGTGAACATGAGAATATTACTTGGGAGCAAGAAACGAAGCTTCAGGGTGGCTAGAGCACAGTAAGAAACCCCAAGGTAAGTATCGTTGGCTGCTAAGATTAAGAAGGTTAAAAATGCACAGGAAGACAACATGGTTTCTCATAATGCTGTTTACTTTTGAGGGTGGAAAAAATTGGGTGGAGAAAGATATCTGTGTCTATAATATTTTAGCTCTTCATTATAAGTATCTGAAGAATACACAAGGGTAACATGTCAGTATTTGATCAGAATGTCTGTTTTAAATTTTCTATGTGTTTGAAATGTTTAAACTATTTAAATGATAAGCATTTAATAGTCATCAATAAATAGAAGAAGCTGAAAAGAAAGGAAGGG
Source organism: Arctocebus calabarensis (assembly GCA_963573935.1). Classification (NCBI taxonomy): domain Eukaryota; kingdom Metazoa; phylum Chordata; class Mammalia; order Primates; family Lorisidae; genus Arctocebus; species Arctocebus calabarensis. Next base: position 28,210 of record CAUYON010141477.1, read on the forward strand.
AGGGAAGAAAAAGAGGAGACGAAGAAGAAGATGAAGAAGAGACATAAAGCAAAAATAAGGAGACAGAACAAAAGGAAGAAAAATTGGAGCCCCCAAATTTTATTGAGAAAAAAATTTCATTGGGGTCTGCATTGAAACTTGACAGCCTGTTTATCATTCATATGGACAAAATACACGTGTGCGAATGGTCCCATAATATAAAATTAATAAATATGTAAAATTTTAAAAGATTAAACCTCGCCTACAGATGTCAAATCATACTATATAGCTATAGTAATTCAAATATAAAATAAAAATAAGATTATAAATTATTTAACAGGTGGGTCAGATTATTAAATAAATATGGATAATTGGTTAAATATTTGGGGGCTAGGATGTGACACATATTTCCCCCTAGTACTTTATATAACTACCCAATTTGATTGAATTCATTAAAAATTTAAATATTAATGAATAAATGTTAAAAGACTTGGAAATATCATAATAATGCACTCATTTTATCTTAGAATAAAGGTACTTAAATAATGAAATAATGAAAATGTTTAAGAGATTTTAAAAATGATAATACCCAGCACTGGTGTGGATGTTGAAAGATAGACATTCTCCTGTGATGCTGGTGAGAATAACTGGTAAAACCCCTTGGTGATGTGTATTAAAACTTTAAATGGGAACATTCTCTTTCATGCTAGTAGTTCTATTCCTAAGAATTTAACCTAATAAATAATAACAAAGGCACACAAAAATTAAAGTATGTGAATATTCATTACATTATTAATTAATGTATTCTAAAGTGGCTAATAATTTGCACGCCCAATGACAAAGAATAAAAAAGTTCTTCCCTACACTGCTGACTAATGGAAGGAAAATATAAAACAGAAAGTATAACATTGGTTTAATTACATAAATAAAATGTATCTGGGTTGTGAGTCTATGGACATTATCGATTTTTGATTCATTCTTCTTTAGAGATCTAAATATTCTATAATTAACATGAATTATTTTATATAATTTTACTTATTTTAGTAAATTAAAAGTTATTAAATGAAGATAGTTTGATTTTAAGAGTCAAGAAACAGAAAACAACCTAACTGTCCTCTTTCACCCCATTCTCCTATCCCCATTCCCCAGAAATTTACCAGGGTATCTTAGGTGTGCTTTCAAAGACAACTTGATAGAAATACTCAGATGACGTATATGTATTGAAACATCACATAGATGTGTTTACGTGTATAGGGTGTGCATACATATATGCCCTACTAGCATAGTAATGTGAGCTTCTTGTGCACCGGACAGTTCAGGGTTTGGGGAATATGGTGATTCACTCATCCCAGCCAGTGGTGGGTGTGGACATAAACACAGATAGTTCTGAAAGGCACTAACATAAAGGTAGAAAGTTAGAATCAAGAATTTAGAGTTGGATGTGATCCTTTCTAATGATGAAAGGATCGGAGGTTAGAGGAAGAAGGCGGTTTCTTGGAGGAGTGGCCTCTTGGGTTGGACACTGAAAAGGAAGAGGGGCTCTCCAGGGTGAGCTATTTGCAGGTGGAGGGAGAGAAAGGCTATTTCTGACAAATGGAAGAGACTAAGTTGGGGAAGTTGAGAACGTGATATGGCCTGCTGGGCCTGGAAACCATGGAAAATGTAAGCAAAAGCTAAGACAGCAGAGGGTGTGCAAGGGCATAGCTTAGGGGATTTGGACTGTGATATGGATACTAGATATTAATCTGTCAATGCTGGGAGGGCTTTGGTGGTTTTGAGCAAATACTGCCACTGATGGAGTGAAGGGTAACCAAGGAGGCAGAGGGCTGAGCTACTCAGCTTAATTTGGGGGGGCCAGGGGGGAGAATTTATTTATTTATTTATTGTAGTTTTGGGATGGGGCTGGGTTTGAACCTGCCACCTCCGGCATATGGGACCAGGATCCTACTCCTTTGAGCCGTAGCTTAATTTTTAAGGACATACCAAAGGCCAGAAGCCAGGCACTTTTAGTGTGAATGGAGAGACTGGAGGACAGCTTCAGGGACATCATGGATGTCACTCTCGGGAGCGTTAGAAAGCTAACCTGTGCCTGGAATATCTGACTCCCAGGGTCACAGTCAGGAAGGGGGCAAGTGATAAGAGAGAGTGGACTTCAACTCTGCACATTTCCAGGCATTTGTCTAATGTATCTAAAACATTTCTTGAAGATTTTTTATTGCTTTTTAACTTCCTTTGTGGGTTTCTCCACTGTCACCCTAAGCCAAAGCCTGGTGAGTGTGAACGGACATTTCTAGAAGAGAAAGAAGAACGGTGCCTGCAGACACCTCCAAGTTTAGAGGCCTGGAATTTTCTAGGAAAGATGCAGAGATGGCTGGAAAAGCATCAAGTGTGTCTCATCTCTCCAGCTTGTCAGAGCAAGAGGGGCTGACAGTGAAACCTGTACACATGGGTCATCTGGAGGGACCCAATTTCCTAAGATTTTTCAGTCCGCACTGGTGTCCACCTGCTTCATCCCACTCTACATTTTTGCCTCTTCTACCATGGTGGTCACCGTTGAAGGAATGGATCTAGTTAAATTTCAATCTTGGCAAAAATAAGTAATTAGCTAATTAGGTAATTAAATTAAAAACTTACCTATTACTGCAGTGATTAGCAAGCAAAAGCTCTAAGACTAGCTTTCCCATGAGATTCTGCACAGGAGGTCCTCTGGACCGGATGGCATGAAGAAAGTGCACCATACGCATTGGTTCCTACTACTTTTACTTGGTTTCATTTCAGTTGTAAAGTCTGTTCTTGTTTCTCCACCCCCCAACCTATACTCAGTCCTGTATTTGTCTGAGAAGGTAGGCAAGCCTAGAATGACCTTGCTATCATAAACCTGGGGTCTATTGCATCCAGGGTGGGTCTGTCCGTGGCCACCCTAGCCATGCTTGTGCAGTCTGGGTGACTGGCTTTGTACTCAGGCAAGCACCTTTTTTAGAACTGCAGCCTTATTCTGACCTCCTGTCCACTTGGCTAGGGCCCCAACACCTGTCTGGACTTAAGAGCTCTGCCCCTATGCAATGCCATTCCCCACGCTGGGCAGCCTGCCCGGAGCCTGACCTGGCTTGACTGCCCCTCCGAGGAGATGCCTGCTGTCCTCTCCAGCCCCCAGATCAGACCCTGTTAAGTTTTTTTTCCAGACTGAGTCAAGTCATGGTCACTGTGCTCCTTTCTTAATGTCTAGTACAAGCCCTATGCCCTCCTGGCTGCCTCCCTGGCCCAGTATGTCAGTGTTTTCTGAATTCCCAGGCTGATCCCAGTCAAAGAATGAGATGGGGAAATCTCTGAAATCCAAGCTCCCTGCTCTGTGGATGAGAAAATATGGTGCAGGAGGGGAAGTACTTTCCTTGTGACGCCCTGAGTGTGTGACAGATGCAAGGTAAACTCCCAGCCCCTGAGAAGCATTTGTCTTGGAATATTTACCATTCTAAGGAGCTGCAGCTTTACCCCCCAGTTTGTCCTCCCACAACCTATAAGAGAGTTTCTTTCTGAGACTGTACTTAGGAGGTGATTTCCATCTTAAAAATTTATTCAGCATTCTCAGATTTTTTTTTTATAATTTTATTGAATCATAATTCTGTACATTGGTGCAATCATAGGGCACGATTCATATACATTCAGGAATGTTTTGATCGTACTGTTACAGATAGCCTTCATGGCATTTTCTTGATCACTATATAAAGA
>CAUYON010141478.1:0-27066 GCA_963573935.1 Arctocebus calabarensis
AATCATAGGGCATGATTCATATACATTCAGAAATGTTTTGATCGTACTGTTACAGATAACCTTCATGGCATTTTCTTGATCACTATATAAAGACATTGATACTCTACATTTAATAAGTTTCCCCAGTACCCTGCTAAGATGCACCGTAGGTGTGATCCTACTAATTGCCCTCCCTCCACCCATACTCCCCCCTCCCCTCCCCTCCCTTTCCCCTTTCCCTGTATTCCTATGCTATAATTGGGTTTTAGCCTTCATATGACATCTATAAATTAGCTTCATATTAGGGCTGAGTACATTGGTTCTTATCACTTCTTAATGGCACATGCCATTAACCTGAATCATCACTGCTACTGCAGACGCCTGGGCGGAGATGGAGGGGTCTGGCCCTCACTGTGCGGTCACTCCCTCGTCCCAGGCTGTCTCTCAAAGAACTAAGGGCACCATCCTGAGGGAAGGGAGTGGGTGTGTGTGTCCACGTGAGCTGCTCCAAACCTCTCTGTTGCCTCTTCTCTCCCATCAACTGCCGTCATCATGTACATCAGTGTGGATTCCTGTATGTTTATTTTTTACTCTGGGTTACAATTTAATGCTACTTTACTTCTTTTACTGTTCACATTGTTCCAACTTTGGCTACTGGGAGCTTTTTCAGTTGGTTCTGCATCTCTTTGATCCACCATTGTGAGGATCAAATTCATTAGGTTTGATTTTAGCACCTCCTTACTTTCTAGCACTAGCGGACACTTTAGGCTCTTCTGTATTATTTCCTGCCCCAGTCCTAGAATCAGCCATTTCTCCACGGAGCCCTAGCTCTTCACTGGAAAGTGGTGTTAGAGCCCAGGATCAGGGGCTGGGTGTTTTCATTGCTGGTACGGTGTCGCTGCTTCTGGGCCCTCTAGGCTGGCAGAGCAAGAGGTTGTGTGCGCTAACCAGAGCACAGACACAGGATTCACTGCACGTGCAGTTATATAAGCAAAACACAAGTCGGTACTGATTCTTCAATGCTAATCCCCCCTCATGGGTCATCCCCACCTCTATCCCTGGCTTACTGGTGACCTCCCCCTGCAAATGCGAGACATTGGCTTCTGCTATCTGCCATCCATTTACTTAGTTGCTCAGTTACAGCACGCATGTGTAAGAGCATTAGAATTATTGATCCATATCCCTGTGAAACAACCATATGAGCAGAGAACAGTGCTCACGTGCAGCTCTCTCTGCCTTCTGCTAGAGTCCCCCTCATCCTCATAGTTGCTTAAGGGAGCACTTTCTTCCACACCCTACGGTGAAGTTTTTTCATACATTTGAATACAGTTAAACTGTTTTGTTACCATCTGTATTTGATCCTGGGGCTCACTATCGTTCTAAATGATTTAAAAAATTTTTTTGGTTATTAAGGTTCAGACTTTGTGCTGTAAAGTTCTGTGGGTTTTCACAAAGGCACAAGGTCCTGTATATCGTGTAGAAGTTTTGCACCCCCCAAATCCCTCCTCCTCCCCTATGCTGCTCTACTATCATGCAAAGACTAAGAATTTAGATCGAGATATAAGGCATTTAAAAAAATGAAGTGGCAAGTTAATGTTGAAATAAAAACTTGATAAATTTTCTCACTTCTGTACCACTTTCTACCCACCATACTGTTTTCAAATTTTAAAAATGTATAACTTTTAATAAAAACTGTACCTTCGGGAAAGATCAAAGCTTTTAAAGTGAGCTAAGTCTGTCCCTACAACCAGGAAATTTCCACATATGTCTAAGAAGCAAGGGTTCCCTTCAGTCTCAGAAAAAAGGAGGAGTTGTTTGACAGTTCCCTGAGGAAAAGAAAAGAACATGAAATTTAGGACAGCAGCTTTTACAACACTTCATTTTTGTTACTAAATATTATTCACGTATGTATAACCTCCTATATTCCATTCATTCAACAGGTATTTACTGATGGCTTCATGTGTGCCCAGCACTCTGCTAGACTCTAGTGCTACAAATAGTGCCCTGCCCTCAGAAGAGCCCTGGTGCTTACAGCCTAAAGGGGAAAGCAGACAGCAGCTGGGCCAACCAACACACACACACACACACACACACACCGTCCAGGGGAGCAAGTGCACATAGGTAATGAATAGGATATTAGAAAACTACCACCCTGACAAAAGGAAGAATTCCATCTACTTAGGTTGGTCTAGGAAGACTTGATTACAGCAGTGTTTTGTTAAAGCCTCCAAAATTCTTTGAAGTGGTTATTGTCACATGAGTGGTGACTCTTGGAGAGGGAGGTTGTTGAAAGGAAAGGAATATCCCACACGTGCGAGTCACTGCGCTGCACACTTGGGTACGAGGGGCCCACTCCTGTGTGTTACACTTCAGAAACATATTTAGGAAGTGGAAGTCTGGTCTGGGGGCAGCTGAGAAGAGTAAGGAATCATCTACAGAGAGCTGGGCCAGCATTCCAGGGAAAGGAACAGATACTTATTGGAGCAGGAAAAGGTGTCCATGGTCCAGGATCCTGGAGCCTAAGGCAGTGGGAAGGAGTGAGCAGAGGTGGGAGTGGCTGACACTGAGAGTGGGCGGCCAGCAGAGCCATGGGTAGCACTGCTGCAGGCCATAGGGAAGAGTGCAAATCTAAGTGAAGCCAGAGGACCTTATAGGGTTTGAGGTGGGATGTAACTTCATACCACTATGTCTTTAAAGTGTCACTCTGTCTTCACACACTTTGCACCTGAGCAGACCTTATGCTGTGCAGTATGCCTGTCCCATGAATGAGCTCTGGTCCTCTGGCTCATGGCTCAGTGAAAGCCCAGAGTCTAGGCTAGGCCCCCAGACCTGTGCCGTCCTTAAACTTTACTCACTGCCCTTGTCAGACCCACTACACGGGCACAGATGGTCTCCTTCAGGGAGAGAGCAATGCAACGCCAAGAAAACAGGACTGGACGTGTGGCCAGCACACTGGCTACAGCCCCCTCAGCCTTTCAGGTGTGGGTCCTGGACAATCGGGACCAGCCCTGCCCTTCCTGCCTCACACCACCCTCTCACAGTGGCCCTTCCTCAGTGCCTGGCTCCCCACAGGAATCAGAAGCAATGTCTGGAAACACACATGGGACTGGGCACCACCTGGCAGGGATGTGGCTCAGGGACTATAAGACCCCTGCTGCAGTCACGACTGCCAGCAGCTGTGCACCCATAGCCTGGAGAGCACTGACCTTTCCTCACGCACGTTGGCACTGTCGTACCTGTTACCACCCACACACGTTCCTCATGTAATTTAATAGTGCAACAAACAAAAAAAAAGACAACTCAGGACTGTCATCACATGCCTTCCCAAGCCCGGCAGACAGGATGCCCCAGTAGGTTGTGATTCCCAGCAAGCCTCTAGCGCCTTCTCGGCAGGCTCCTGCCCTGTACACGAGCAATGTGTGAGCGAGAACATGCACATGGCAGTCCCAGGAAAGCAGACACCAGGTACCAGGGAAGAACTCAGAGCTGGATAAAAACCACGGCTAAAACCAGCGTCCTAACAAATGCTCTCAACCTGTCACAGAGTGCTGCTGTGCAACAGCTGAACAGCACCATCTCCCAACAAAGAAATGTCCACAGGAACCTGTGACAGCTCCTTATTAGGAAAAAGGGTCTTTGCAGATGTGATTTATGATCTTCATAGGCCATTCTGGCTTAGGGTGGGCCCTAAACCCAATGAACTTTATAAGACATAGAAGAGAAGACTCAGACACAGAGAACGCCATGTGAAGACAGGGCAGAGACTAGAACTAGCCAAAGAACACCAAAGATTGCCAGGGCTACCCGCAAGAAGAGGGGAGGAGCAAATTCTCCCTTCAAAGCCTCCAGAAGGCACCCACACCCACACCCGGATCTCAGAATTCTGGCTTCCAGAACTGCCACAGAGGAATTTCTGGTGTTTTAAGCCATTCAGTTTGTAGTGATTTGTTTCGGCGGGCATGGAAGCCAACAGACCATGCAACTGCCAGGTTCCTGGAGTGTGTGTGGCATGTGGATGGGGCGGGGTGCCTCACTCCACACTGCCTGGAAGGATCAAAACGGTGTGCTGGAGGCTGTCACTGCTGTCACCCTGGTGCTGTCCATAAGATGCATGCAGGAAAAGGCCTCCAGAGATACTATGTCCTAAACTGAAAGCCACTCAGCCTTCAGGATACAGGTGAAACCCAACACGAGCAGTTCCTCCCATCTCACAGCCCTGTGTATTCAAGGTTCTGCTCACTACAAAAGGCCCTGTCCTGCCTCCCTGATGTCTGAAGTCACAACAGCCATAGACGGAGCTGCCATGCCAGAATTCACTTTTACACTCAGCCACCTCATGGGGGAAATCTGATCTAGCTGGTTAGCTCTGGTTCAATTTAGAGGCAGCATTTTGAACTCTGCTCTAGTTTTATCATCACAGCCCACTTGCTATGGAGCAGCAATTTACCTGCCAGGTTCGAACTTGAACTCGGTTTGGTTCCACTGTATAAACGTTTTCTTCATGCATTGCTAACACTGGAGATTCACACAGGAAGGTACCTAAGATGAAAAATGAATATCAGGACAGCAGCAGCCAATCTTTTCACGTTCCTTAGAGTTTAAGAGGCATTCTCACACGTTCACTGTAGCCCTCTCAACAGCTTCATGAGGGAGGCATTGTTTGCATCTTGCCAATGAAGAAAAGAAGCTATGAGTACAAGTGACTGCCAAGAGTTCATGCAGGGTCTGGGCCTTCTTGTCCTGCACCTCTCACTAGAGGTGCCTCCTGTTTTCTCCCTCTTGGTTACTACTGCTTCCACAGCATCTGTGACAGCACAATCAATTATGCAAGTGTCTGCTGAGCCTATGAGGAACTCTGAAGGATACCAGCTCTGGTGTCTGGCTCTATGTCTTATCTAGCTGGGAGAGGATGACACACACAAACCTGAAACTATCTCAGCACCTGCTGTGTTGGTCCTGTTGGGGAAAATAAGAAATGCATCCTTGCTCCTAGGGGGGTCTACACTGAAGAAGGGAGAAGACATGAATTATCAGAACAATACGGCGCAGAGTGTGAAAATGTTATAAGAGAAGTTTTTAGGCAACAAAATGTTACAGCACAAAATCAAATCAGTGTAGGAAAAATCTAAGTGAGAGAAGTGACAACTATCCCCAGAGAGTCAGGCAGTGTTCAAACACACAAAGGGGGTAATAACACTTGGCATAGCATGATGACAAGTCCCGTGAGATAAGAGAGCCCAGAGATCAGGATGGTTGAAGGCAAGAACTGCAGAGAAAGAGGGCAAGCTGAGGGAGCACGTCCTGATGGCTGTGTCACTGTAACAGTCTGCAGAATGCTCCCCTGAGATATCAGGTCCTCATCCCTGCAACCTGTGGGTATTACCTGGTACACTGTAAGAAGTGAAGGTCGTGAGATGGGGAGATTATGCTGAATTTTCCAGGTGGATTCTAAATATAATCGTAAGTGTCTCTATAAAAGGCAAGCAGATTTCGGACTAGGGACAATATGACCACAGAGCTTAAGACTGGATTTTGATCATGAACCAAGGATGACTGACAGATGTCAGTAGCCTGAAGCAGCAAGAAAGAGAATCTCCCCCAGGAGACTCCAGAGGAAGCCTGTCCCTGCTGAGGCCTGGATTTTGGCCCAGTGAGATGGATTTTGGACTTCTAGCCTCTTGAGCTATGAGAAAATAAGTTTTTGCTGTGGTAATTTGTTACAGCAGTCCCAGGAAACTCACATAGGCATGTGCCACAGAGGCTAAAGGCAGGCAAGTTAAATGGAGCGCGTTAGAGAGATGGATGGGATGTGAAAATGTGTTTGAGATTGAAAGAGTATCTCTAAAGAGCCACCCTGAAAAATTTAGATAGTGGTTGGCCTTGATAAAGATACCATGAGGCTGGAAACATTTCAGAAGATATTTCACAAGAGTATATAGCCACTCTCTCCCCTGGAAGGAACTTCACAAAAGCACTGTGTTGTTTACACTCATGGAGCCTTAGTTTTGAGACATTTAGGAATCCAGGAGCTAGGATTCCAGGCCCCCATCTGGCCAGTCTTTACTCCTTTGGCAGTATAGGGCAGAGCTGCAGTGCTGGCTCTAGAAATGTAGGCACAAGCACAAGGACTGACCCAAGTGCCTATCCAGCCCCTGGGCCATCTCCTGACCATACACAGGCACCAGCGCCCCTCTCACTGGGTGCTGAGAAATAAAGCTGGGCACTATGAGTCCCCTCTGTGGGACCAAAAAGACTCCCACCTACCTGCATTCCGTAAGGTGGTTCCAGAAAGCTCAAAAATCACCACCTGTTTTCCATTCCAGACAGCAACAGCATCCTAAAATGAACAGAAAAAGTGAGATGGAGACTGTAAATCCTACCCACACCTCCAGGCCCTTCCTTCTTTAAATATTCCTGAATGTTGCTACTCCATCACACTAACATTGGGTCGCCGAGTCCTTTGTGGACATAGGTTAAGGATGTTCTTTATGTTATGTAAAATACCCCGGGTTGTTATTATTTTATAAACATGATGTATGTGGAGAGCCTCAAGAAAATAAAATAATCCAGGTAGAACTACAAGTGCCCAACCTGCCACCCAGGCCCTTGCTGTCCTGAACTGCCCATCAACTGAGCATGTCATCTGACCCAGGAGTCACCCTGGCAGTCACCTTGGTGGTGAACACTCCACTGATGTGCATGTCCACGTGCAGGCTGTGTGCCGCCCCCGTGGACAGGAAGGACACGTTGAGTAGGCTTGGGGAGACCTGCACAGCAGCCACGTGCTGGTGGAAGTGCGAGGCCATGGCCTGCTCGCTGAGGACTGACACGGAGCTAACGTTCTTTACCGCTAGGAGGTTCTTCTTGGAGCCCCACTTCATTTCCATGTTGGAAGAAAAAGAACCAAATGTGTGAACAAAGCAAAGGAAAGATACAGTTAGGGGAATGTTTATACGCATAAGGAGTCATAAACCATTTTTAAAGTGCCATTTTTTCTTATTTAAAATGGTTTTGAAAACTTTTTACTAGGGTGAAATGCGTGCTTTGTAGAAAAGTTTTAAAACACTCATGCTCAAGACTTGTGATTCAGTGGTGGCGAACACTCCTCTGATGAGCACGTCCACATACAGACACCGAGACAGGCGTTAGAAACTCCCATGAAAAGGTCCAAATAAATGTTGGACTTAGCAAAGACTTTAAAGTACCTTCCTTCCTTCCTTCCTCCCTCCCTCCCTCCCTTCCTTTCTTTTGAGACAGAGCCTCAAGCTGTGGATAGAGTGCCGTGGCATCACAGCTCACAGCAACCTCCAACTCCTGGGCTCAAACAAGTCTCCTGCCTCTGCCTCCCAAGCAGTTGGGACTAGAGATGCCCACCACAACATCTGGCTATTTTTTGGTTGCAGCCGTCATTGTGTTTGGCGGGCATGGGCTGGATTCGAACCCACTAGCTCAGGTGTATGTGGTTGGTGCCTTAACTGCTTGAGCCACAGACACCGAGCCTAAAGTCACCACTTTCAGTGTGTTCAAAGAACTAAAGAAACCATGCTTAGCAAAGGAAGGTATTATGACAATGTCTCATGAAATAGAGAATATATAGAGATAAAAATTATAAAAAAGAATCAGATCAGATATTCAAGAGAAATCACAACATATGTCCACACAGTAAAACTTGTACACAAATGTTCACAGCAACATTATTCAAATATCTATCAACTGATGAATAGATAAATAAAACATGTGGTCTGTCCATATAATGGAATAGCATTCAGCATAAAAAGGAATGAAACTCTGACACAAGCTACAGTGTGGATGAAACATCATGCTAAGTGAAATGACCTAGACGGGAAAGAACACACACTGTATGAGTCCCTTGGAAGGAATGTCCCGACCAGGCAAATCCTTACAGACAGAAAGTCAATCAGTAGCCGCCTAAGGCTAGAGAAGGGGAGAATGAGGAATGACTCCTAAAGGGTACAGATTTCTTTTGGGGTGATGAAAATGTCTAAAATTTATTATAGTTGTAAAACTGTGAATTGTGCACATATAGTTACCAAAACCTATTTGGTAGGTGAATTATTATCTCAATAAAGCTCCTTTTAATATACATATAGATATAGATCAATGGAAACAGACACAGACAGAAGGATGGGTAAAGGGGAGACAGGTAGGGCAGATAAATATTAACTAATAAGTCCTTAATTTATCTGTGATCTGAAAACCCAAAAGGACTTAAAAACTTTTTTAAATTATTGTTAGTTTTTACAGAGTCTTAAGTAGAATAACTGATAAAAACAGGTTTAAAGCCAATTACTTCCCCTTTTTTTCTAAGACAAGGTGTCACTCTGTAGCCTGGGCTGGAGTGCAATGGCTCTATCATAGCTCCCTACAGCTGTTAAGTCCTAGGTTTGCTCAAGTGATCCATCTGCCTTGGCCTCCCGAGGTGCTGGGAGTATGGGCTTGAGCCACTGTGCCCAGCCACTCCCTCTGCTTTTGTGTAGTGGAAAATGAGTGCCTTGGGTGCCCTGCAGAGTCATACCTTTATTTGCACGATGTTCCCTTCAAGCTCGGTGGGGGTTTGAAGTGTCCACCTGTCTTTGCCCTCCCCACCTCGGCCGCTTGGAGGGCCCAGTGCTTTTCTCCACATAGCTACTCGCCCTTTATTGGTCCCAGCTGCAAGAAGCCCTAGAGGTGAGAACAAAAGGTGTCTTAATGGTGGGAAGGAGGAATAAGAGCAGTCATGGGCTCTCTTCTCTACTACCTCTACCCCGACAGCCTTTGCCCTGTCCAGGGCCACTCTGGCTTCTGTGCTGGCTGTACCTTTTCTCCCTGGCAGAGCAATGCTAGCGTGGGGGCCACTGCCTTTTCTCTGTGTTTTTATATTTCCTTGAGCCTTGCTTAGGGCTGCCACCGCAGTGCTCAGAATATGCTTAGCATGTAGCAGGCAGCAGAGGAACATAGCTCTGGCTCTTTCTGTCCTTTGTGTAGGTGCACACATATATTCCCAGCACTGTCCTTCTGTGGGGTTTCAGAACAGACGCATGTGGTCAGTTTGTCGCCTTTTGATCAGCCCCTCTAGTCCTCCCATGAATAACACAGCTTCCTAGTCCCCTGCTCACCCTTGGCTGACTTTATTCAAATGACTGATGTTAGTTATGACTGAGTTTCTCTTCTCTCAATAGCCCCCAGGTTTCACCATGTTTATTCTGCAGCCTGAGTGCCATGCTTAAAGCTAGCTTTGCTTCTCTTGTAGCAGACTGGGAAGTCTCACCTTTGACCTTACAGTAACAGACACAGTTTATATTCTCTCCTTTTTCAAAACCAAACTTCTCGTCTGGACTCAGTATGTAATTCTCTCCTCGTTCCAAATCCCAGAATCTACAACAGAAGGAAGAAGACCCAATTGGTGGGGCTGAGTTAGTGGCATTTCTCTCTTCTCTGATGGTTTCATTGAACCTGTGGAGCAAATATTAAAAATCAGGAAAAGACAGGTCTCTATCAGCCTCCTAACCCGGATGAGTGCTGCTGTCACTCAGGACTCTCTCACTGCCCTGTTTATAACCAGAGAGCAGCTGTTAACAACAGGCAGTTCACACACACATATGGCAGGGGTCACAACAAGGACACAAGACTCCAACCACATGCAGCAACAAGACAGCCCCTAGTACCGACCTGAGCTCAAGAACCTGAACACAAGCACAACTCTAGTAAATGAGTCCATAAGAGACCAGCAAAGAGATTCCACAGGCAGACACTGGAACGGTGTCCCTGTCAGGGCAGGGAACACAGAGGAGATAAGCATAGCCGGCAGGACTCCAGGGGTCTCTAATAGTTTTTTTTTGGTTTGTTTTTGGTCCTGCATAGAGTGCTGTGGTATCACAGCTCACAGCAACCTCAAACTCCTCGATTCAAGTGATCCTCTTGCCTCAGCCTCTCAAGTAGCTGAGACTACAGGTGCCCACCACAAAGCTTGCTTGGCTAGTTTTTTTCTATTTTTAGTAGACAGGGTCTCCTCTTGTCTGGTTGGTCTCAAACTCCTGAGCTCAAGCAATCCACCTGCCTTGGCCTCCCAGAGTGCTGGGACGTCTCTAATGTTTTCCATGGATCTGTCCATACGTGAAAATTCATTTCAACAGGTGCATTTCACTGTGCATGTTATACTTCAACACGAGCTTACTAGAAGAGCCCGATCCTGACAGAATTCTCATCCAGGGGCACTAAGAAGACAAACTCTCACCTGAGGACGGTTTCCCCAATGGCTGTCACGAGAAGGCTGCCCTCAATCAAAGTGATGTCTGCCCGGCGACCTGTTTTCCCACTCAATTTTACCTGTATAATGAAAAAAAACAGAAAAAAGCATGCTGCTCTCATGGAGACACTGCCTTGTCCAGATTTCACGAGCCCAGTCTCTGTTTTCTGTGAATTCATGGAGACTCAGCAAGTGTAGGAAATGCAGGGACTCTGAGAAGCGGGCCGTGGTGTTCAGGACGCACAGGCAGAGACAGCCGCTTCTCACAGAATACTGGATGCTGAGTGCACAGTGTAAGGCAGGCCCCCATCAGTGGCTACCAAGTGGGGCTGGGTGCTCCTGTTCAGCCATGACTGCGGCTGGGCAGGTCTTACCATCCCATTTTGCAGAGAAGAAACGTATCCAGGGCCCACCAGCCAGAAAGCAGCTAAGTGGGGTATCTGAAGCCAGGTGCCCTGGGCTGCACTGTGTCCTCCCCTAATCCCTATGTTGATGCCTAACCCCCAGGGTGACAGTATTTGCCTAAAGGAGGTAATTAAGGTTAAGTGGGGTCATAAGGGTGGGTGAAGCCTTGATCTGACTGTGGCCTTATAAGAAACACTAGAGAGCCTGAGCTCACTCTTACCCTTCCTGTCTCTGTCTACCCATGTGAGGACTCAGGGAGAAAGTGGCCCTCACCAGGAGCCCAGTGGACCAGCACCTCGATCTAGGACTTCCCGCCTCCAGACTGAGTGCGAGTGAGAGCAAGCAACATCGTGGCAGTTTGTTATGGTGGCCCTAGCTGACCCAGACCCAGGCCCACGTGACTAAGAGACTGCATTCTCAACTGCAGTCGTAGGATATACAAATGACCATCTTATAGGCAAATAGTTCTGTAATATACAAGAGTATCTTTGTGGAAGTTGAGTGTTCTCTAAGGAGCACGTATTCTAGAGGAAGGGCAGCCAAAGGCAGGGTCCTACACTGGAGGACATGCCTCTGACGCCTTCACGTCAGGCCTTCCAAATGAGTGCCTTAAAGGATATTCAGTGCCTTTCAACAACCACATTAAAACACTTACTTACCCCATGAGGGAAAGTATAACACACATCCATTAGGTAAAGCAACATGCACACGAGGGTAAAGGGAGGGTAAAGGGTTTAGTACCAGGAAAAGCTTTGGTGCTAAAATCCCACCAACAGATGGCTAGTGAGTCTCTTCAATGCCTTTTTTCTGCACACAGCTGGGAAACAGGTACAATGGCACCTGCCCCACCTAGCTCCATTGGGAGGGTGAATGAAAGGCTAAGAGAGGAACACGTTATCCTTCTTCATGCCTCAGGTCTGTCCAGGGGGCACAACCTGGTAGCAGTAAGCCCAGGCTGGCTCCTGACACTCCCCACATTCCCAGTGACATGGAAAATCCCCATCTCTGGTTTCCCTTACCCATGAACTGAACATTATATAACAAATAATGACACTAAATAGCTGTGTTACCTGCCCTAAATAAAGATGATAGGATTTTCATTCTTGCTAATCAAGAAAAGTAACAGTAGTCAAATAAGACCTGATAGAATCTGGCCCCAAGCTTTTTTTTTTTTTTTTTTTTAGACTCACAATGTTGCCATGGGTAGAGTGCTGTGGCATCATAGCTCACAGCAACCTCAACCTCTTGGGCTGAAGCGATTCGCTTACCTCAGTCTCCCAAGTAGCTGGGGCTACAGGCGCCCAGCGCAACGCCTGGCTATTTTTTGTTACAGTTGTCATTGTTGTTTAGCTGGCCTGGGCTGGGTTCAAACCTGCCAGCCTCGGTGTATGTGACTAGTGCCGTAACCACTGTTACGGTGCCGAGCCATGGCCCCAAGCTCTTGACCACGTCGCCACAGCTGTGGACAAATCCTTTGGGAGCTCCCCTCGCCCTGCTCTCCCACCCACCTTCATCACTTCTTCGGCTTCACCCTCAGGAGTCACCACGTACAGAGACAGCAAAAGATTCTCCGTGACCACCACCAGGGCCTCTCTTTTCTCTATGTAGAACAGCGTTTGGATTGAGCTGCCTGTGGATGCCACCTGCACGGTCTTGCCCTTCTCATCCACGTAGTGCACCGTCCCTGTGGGCAAAGGCAGGTCACCGCATGGAAGCTACTGTCTTACTAGGTTTCCATGAGCAGCCATTTCTATCTACTTAACATTTTCAAAGTAAAACATCTCCATTATATAAATTTAAAAATAAGACATTTGCCCATCATCTCAGGGGCCTATCTCTGAAATGATCTGCATTTCACTGCTTCAGATCTGCCTTGAGTTGTCTCTGTTGATTCTTCCTCCACCCCTGTGTGAGAAGACTTTAATCTGCACACTGTTGACCCATCTGAGTCGACAGCCTTCATCTCAGCCTGCTAACTGAGGTGTGCTGTGTCCTCCACCGAGGAACCCTGACACCCCTCTGTGGCCCCACTCCTGCTCCCTTCTGCCCGGGACGCTGCTGCTGTCTGTCTGGATCCTGCAGGCTCATTCTGGGCATCTCTCAACCTCCACTAGCTCCTCTCAGTCTGAGCTTGAGGAATCTGCTATTCCAAGCCTGGGTTCTCTGAGCCCCTCCAGTGCTGCCTCCTCCCTTCCCTCTGAGCTAGGTCGGTGATGCTCCTGTAAGTTCTCAGGGAGCCTTTGCATCCTCCTATCTCCTGTCATCTTATCCCAGGGAATGATAGGTTCTTGTTCCTCTGAAGAGTGCAAGGTTATCCAGAGGATAATCAGCACTTTTACGGGCAGTAACTAGGCAGACATTTCATATACTCCCTGTTTTCCACATATGGAAACTGCATAAGGACTAACTTGCCCCCAAAGCCTAAAGCTCTTGAGTAAATGGCAGGGCTCCCACCCCCCAGCAGGGCTCCTCCAGGGCTCTGCACGCCCTTTCCCTGCCGCCCCTCACCACAGCGTCTTCTCAACTCTGCCTGAGTGACCCTTGTCCTTGCACACCCCTCCTGGCTGCCCCCACATGCTGTGTCCACTTGGATCCCTCCTTGGGCTCCATCTCTCTACCCTCTAGAATGAAAGGTTTCTCTTATCCAAAAATTACAAAGACCACATAGCCTGTCTGCCATCATCTGCTCTTCCTGTCAAAACGAAGTTGCTTGGTAAAATCAACAGTAAAAGCCTCCTCTTCTCAAACCCAGTCACTTTTGTGCCTCTCTCATCTCCTTGGTCTCTTCCAGCCACGGATACACTCAGGAAGCTTTGTGGATGGTGTCTCACTATGTTGCCCAGGCTTGTCTTAAATTCCTAGTTGCAAGCAATCCTCTCACTTCAGCCTCCTAAAGTGCTCGATTATAGGCATGAGCACTGCACCTGAACTGAGGCTCTCTTTTAACTTCACGCTGCATTAATTCTAGCCTTAGCTGGGCAGCCTTTCTCTTGTGTACCCTGAGGAGGAGGAGCTATTAGAACCAAAGCGTGCCTAGTGCTGACCAACCAACAAGGGCTGGTTGGCGGAAGTGAAAGCCCCTATTCTTCTCATACCTCAATCCCAGATCATGGTTGAGCACCTGCCATACAGTCAGCGCTTAATAATGACACAGGCTGAACAACAGGAGTGCCACGAAAAAATCTGTTACTGCGCGGTCAGAATGTAATCACTGATTAAAAGCATCTTCATGAAAGCCCTTCAAATACAAATACAGGCCAATTTGTCCCTTTCAGAACAGTGCAAAGCCATTCTCTACACACTGGATAAGTATCTGCAGAGAGCTGGCTGACGCAGCATACTAAGACTGGCATACATGTAGCCTGTTAGTATTTTAGGCAGAAATGGCATCCATTAGCTTAAAATCCTTATTAGATATCCTTAAAACACTTTGACTCCCTAGAATCATGACCTGAGCTCCTCACCATCCATCAGACTGACAAAAAACGACAGCCCCTCCGGAGAGCCCATCTTCAGGAAACTTCCAAAGCTGCTTTTTCTCCAGTTAAACATGTCCAGGGCTTTTTCATCGCCACTCACAGCAGCTTTTGCCAACTGAACCAGGTCCCTGAAGGAAAGTAAATATGACACAGAAATTGAGACTCTTCCGCCCCCTCCAGGTCAGAAGCAGCACCCCCTTTGCTAAAAGGGAAAAAATGCACAGTCACCATGTGAGTCCCACACTTACGTGCCCGGAGGGGGTAGCCGGAAGATGCAATGAGTGAGGTGCTTCCCATACTCGTATTTCAGCAGGGGTGTCCCCTGGACCCGACCCCGTTGGTCCAATCTCCATAAAAGCAAGACACCAAGCTGGAAAATCCCAATACCACATGTGTAGCAAACATGTACTTACAGAATGACTGATGGAAATCAAACTGTGTATGGAATACATACTTATTTTCTTGCTAAACATACTAAAAGGTAAAAAAAAATCCTTTTTTGAAAATTATAAAACTACTACATGTGTATCACACAAATTTCAAATAATTTCAGTGTTTAAAGAAAGAACCAGAAACTCTTCTAAGGACCAATTCTCCATAAGAATCTCACTTCCCAGAGATAACAATTGCTATGTATGTTCATAATAAACTTTTTATTTATTTATTTATTTATTTTTGAGACAGAGTCTCACTTTATTGCCCTCGGTAGAGTGCCATGTGGTGTCACAGCTCACAGCAACCTCCAACTCGTGGGTTTAGGCGATTCTCTTGCCTCAGCCTCCCGAGTAGCTGGGACTCTAGGCGCCTGCCACAACGCCGGATATTTTTTTGTTGCAGTTTGGCCAGGGCTGGTCTGGAACCTGCCACCCTTGGTATATGGGGCCGGCACCCTACTCACTGAGCCACAGACGCCGCCCATGTTCAACTTTTTAAAATAAACTTTTAATTTTAGAATAGATTTAGATTTACAGAAAAGGTACAAAGACAGTTTATACCAAGCTTCTCTATCATTAGATATCAGGTTGGCATGTTACATTTTTTAGACTTAATGAACTATCACTGTAACATTACTGTTCTATTCACATTCCCTCAGTTCTTCCCTAATGCCCCTTTTCTGTCCCAGAATCTGATCCTGGACCCCCCATGACATCTGGTCATTGTGTCTCCTGGTTCACTAGAACAGCTTCTTGGGCTTTCCTTGTTTCTGGTGACCTGGACGGTCTGGAGGAGTGCTGAGCAGGTATATTAGGGGACGCCCCTCCACTGGGGTTTGTCAGTTGTCTTTCTCATAGTTAACCTGGGTTGTGGGTTTGAGGGAGGAAGACTATCCAGGTAAACACCTTTTCTTCCATCATATCCAGGTGTCTGCTGCACAAACAATGCATCCTTGCTGCTCTGGACCACCTGTGGATGGTGCTCTGTTGGGATTTTCCAGACAGTGACCCTTTCCCCCACTTTCCACCTTGTACTGTTTGGAAAAAAGACACTAAGTGAACCATACTTAAGGAGTGGGGATTTATGTTCTATCTTCTCAAGAATGGAGTATCTGGCTCGGCGCCTGTGGCTCAATGGGCTAAGGCGCCAGCCACGTACACCTAAGCTGGCGGCTTCGAATCCAGCCCAGGCCCACCAAACAACAATGACGGCTGCAACCAAAAAATGGCCGGGCGTTGTGGCGGATGCCTGTAGTCCCAGTTACTCGGGAGGCGGAGGCAGGAGACTCGCTTGTGTCCAGGAATTGGAGGTTGCTGTGAGCTGTGATGCCACAGCACTCTATCCAGGGTGACAGCTTAAGACTCTGTCTCACACACACACAAAAAAAATGGAGTATCTATGTAAATTATTTGAGATTCTTTAGCACAGGCCCTTCGTCTCTTCTCCACCATTTACTGATTTATTCAGCCAAATATTTATAGCTGCATGGACTCATGGACATTTATTTTCTGTGTCTTCTGGATGACAATCCTGAGTTGCCTTACTTATTCTGTTGTTCACTTTGGCTATGGGAGGCTCTTTGGTTGGCTTCTGTGTCCCCTTGAGATGCTCCCACCTGGTGGGTTTTGTAAGTTTTTCCTCACTTTCTGGCTCTCTAAGATTCTCTAGGCTCATTTTTCTATCCATGTCTCTGAATCAGCCATTTCTTCAAGGAGCCTAGGTTCCTTTTATTGGAAAATGGCATTAGAAATTAAAATCTGAGTGCTCATAGCTGGGCGCTGTGGCAGGCGTCTGTAGTCCCAGCTGCTCTGGAGGCTGAGGCAAGAGAATCACCTAAGCCCAGGAGCTGGAGGTTGCCGTGAGCTGTGTGTTGCCACAGCACTCTACCAAGGGTGATAAAGTGAGACTCTGTCTCTACAAAAATAAATAAATAAATAAATAAAAGAAAATAAAATCTGAGTACTCAATACTGTATATTCAATTTTAAAGTCATCAAAAACCTCAAATTGACTGCACAGACAAGTTTGGTTGCAGCCATCATTGTTTGCTGGCACCTTAGCCCGTTGAGCCACAGGCGCCAAGCCAATTATTTCTTTTCTTTTTTTTTTTTTTTTTGAGACAGAGACTCAAGCTGTCACCCTGGATAGAGTGCTGTGGCATCACAGCTCACAGCAACCTCCAATTCCTGGGCTTAAGCGATTCTCCTGCCTCAGCCTACCAAGTAGCTGGGACTACAGGCGCCCGCCACAACGCCCGGCCATTTTTTGGTTGCAGCCGTCATTGTTGTTTGGCGGGCCGGGGCTGGATTCGAAGCCGCCAGCTCAGGTGTACGTGGCTGGCGCCTTAGCCCACTGAGCCACAGGCACCGAGCCTGCACAGACAAGTTTGAAGAGAAGTCCAAAGAAGAGAGATGATGACTCCGTCAGATGTGGCTAGGGCGGGGTTCCATGACCGCAGTGTGTGTGAAGCTTGGTGAATGGCAGTATTTCAAATTTCAACTGGAATCTGTGCATTTGGTGCCTAAGCCCTCTCCAGAGCTGTTTCCTGGCTCAAGGTTTGGGGGCGCATTTTAGCATATTCTTCTTCCTACCCTTTCCATCAGCATTGACTCCAAGATCCCCAAATGCATGATAATGTCAGATTTAAAGGGAACTTATATAATGTTCCCTTTATATGACCTCTAAGAAGAGTTCTGAAAGATCTAAAATATTACATAACACGTGAATGTATATATCATATGAATACTACGCGGGTCACAATGAAAGTTTTGAAATACGCAAAAAAATCAAGAAACATAAAATCCATGTGGATGGAAACAAATGAAGCCCTCCCAGCAATACTGATAAGCCAAGCAAGTTGAAACTTGTACAGGTGAATCAGAAAGGGCAGTTTTGGAATTGATATATTTAATGGACCATAACACTGCCTCAAAACTTTTGTAGAGATCTACATAATATATATAATCAAACTGATTCTTCTTGACTCTGTCAACTCGACAAAGACAAGAAAAACAGTATTGGTGTTTTTGTGTTCAGTAATTAAAAGAAAATGATGAGAAATAATGAGAAAAGACACAAACATAAAGATAGAAATGAAAGTATCCCCTGCCCTGCTTCCTTCCTAGGGCTGAGTGCCACACGGCCACCTGCGCAGCTGCTCCACACACAGAAGGGGTGCGGCTGCCGCACCGTTCATGTGCATGGGGACATACAAGCAACATTCCAGAGTTCCAGGCTGCTGCTTTGGGGAAGTTGGATGCAAGCACTTAAGAGCAATGAGCTCTGCTCAGCCAGATGGCAGAGCACAGAAGCAGCCCACTACCCCTGGGAGGAAGACTCCCACTGACTCAGGGAGGGAGCCAAAGGATGCAATGAGCTGGATGTTTCCTACCCTCAAGTTTTTGCCAAGAGCCAGAAGAAAGAACACTAAGTTTAAGACTTAGAAACCGACCCTGAGATGCTCTCGTCTCCTCTGCTGTGCCCTCTTACTCCTCGTTCTCCCCCTTTTTCAATTACTACAGTTATACAATAGTTATGTATCTTTATCCTTATTCCTGATTCTAAACATTGAGCTTCCCAGGGCTCTGTGCTTGGGTCGTCTCCTAGTCTTTGTACCTCTCAACACTTACTTATATTTGGGGCTGTCTCTTTACTATTGGCAAATTTCTTTTAAGTTAATTCATACAATTTCATACAATAAGACTCTAAAGAAAAGTTATTGCCTAAGTGAGAAATTACCCCCAGTTGTGAACAGCAAGCGTTTATAGTAAGGAACTAATGTGAAGTTAGAGTGCTCAGGACTCAGTGGCTCATTACAGAACAAAAGGACTATAACGTGGGTGCCTCAACAATGCATCATAAACAAGCTGTATTAGTGACAGACTTGTCATTCATCAGGGCATAGCTTGACCCTCACATTAGGCTCAGCCAGAGTCCCCTGAGGAACTAAGTGGACTGGCCTATGTAATATTCTCTCCTCCTCTCTATTGATGGGACTTTAGAATGCTCACTCAGTGTCCCTTTCTAGGGATCACCCACCTTCTCAGGTACAACTGACTAGTGCACGTGTGGGCATGAGCTGGACTGTACAGCTGACTGGTGCACGTGTGGGCCTGAGCTGGACTGTACAGGTGAGTGGTGCACGTGTGGGCCTGAGCCGGGCTGTACAGCTGACTGGGGCATGTGTGGGCCTGAGCTGGGCTGTACAGCTGACTGGTATACATGTGGGCATGAGCTGGACTGTACAGCTGAGTGGTGCACATGTGGGCCTGAGCTGAGCTGTACAGCTGACTGGTGCACGTGTAGGCATGAGCTGGACTGTACAGCTGACTGGTGCACGTGTAGGCATGAGCTGGACTGTACAGCTGAGTGGTGCACGTGTGGGCCTGAGCTGGACTGCAGGGTCCTTTCTCTGAATCTGGAGGAGGAGCAGGTGGTCCTGAGCTGGCAGTGTTCTCATCCAAGACCAGGGTCTCAGATTAAGGGAACCTTCTTGCTTTAGCTGATCAGGGTAGACTCTGGCAGTGAAGCCACTTGCACCGAGCCTCACGAAAAGTCCCAGGAGTCTGTTTATTCAGTTTGTTATTACTTCTCTTCCTGCTTGAGCTGCTTATTAAATTAGTTTCATTCCAATCTTAGATTTTTCTTAGAAGATTTAGGTATTTCTGTTTTTAAATATTCTAATTCACAAGATTGCATTGGCTCATACATGGGTATCATTTTATGCTTTTGTTACTTCCTTCTTAGTATGGTCAAGATGAGAATCACGAAATTTAATGATCTTGAAATATTTTATTCTGATGGGGGATTTGCAGACTTCTGCAGCACAGAAGTAGGAAAGATCACCAAGGAAGCAGGAATCTGGAGTGAGGCCAATGTCATTAAATGGGATTTGACGGCTCAGCATCTGTAGCTCAATGGGCTAAGGCGCCAGCCACGTACACCTGAGCTGGCGGGTTCGAATCCAGCCCTGGCTGCCAAACAACAATGACGGGTGCAACCAAAAAATGGCCGGGCATTGTGGCGGGCGCCTGTAGTCCCAGCTACTTGGGAGGCGGAGGCAGGAGACTCGCTTGAGCCCAGAAATTGGAGGCCGCTGTGAGCTGTGATGCCACAGCACTCTTTCCAGGGTGACAGCTTGAGGCTCTGTCTCAAAAAAAAAAAAAAAAGCTAGGTGGGATTTGACTAGAAAACAGAAGAAAAATCATCCAGAGAAAAGGATAGCATGACAGAAAAAAGGGCAAATGACAACAGAAGAGGAAATATAAATGGCTTATGTAAATGACATTCATCCACAATAGCAAGAGAAAAGCAAAACCACAACTCTAATCATTAGAGTCTACTTTCCAAGCAAAGTTCTGGAATTTTGATACAACACTCTGTGGGGAACGAATGCTGGCATGTTGGTGGGCACTGATATAAGTCCTATGGAGGGTGATGTGGGCAACATCCCTGGGATCAAAGGACACGTGCCCTGGGACCCACGTGCTTCCCTTCTAGGTATTTGTCTAAACGTGCACATGTACAAAGTGACAGAAACACCATTGTCTATTTAGCTGAAGACTGGGAACTACCAAAGTGTTTATTAACAGGAGGCTGGTTAAGCAAATTATAACATACCAAATAATGAAAACCCAGTTAAAAGAAAATAAGGTAGTTTGCCATTTACCAGTGTGGAGAGATGTCCACATTTCACACCCTGTGAAAGCAGAAAAGCAAGATGCCATCACTCGTGAAAAAAACATGAGGAACTTCAGGAGATAATACCCTGTGAGTGATGCTCCTGCCAGAAATGTTTAATTTCAAAGTATCACAAGGAGACAGTCAAATGCATCCAAGTCAAGGGATAGTCCACAGAACCACCAGTCTATACCCTCAGAATGCCAATGCCATGAATGACAAAAGTAAAGAATGGGGTGGCGCCTGTGACTCAGTAGAGCGCTGGCCCCATATACCAAGAGTGGTGGGTTCAAACCTGGCCCCGGCCAAACTGCAACAAAAAAATAGCTGGCATTATGGTGGGCACCTGTGGTCCCAGCTACTCGGGGGGCTGAGGCAAGTGAATCGCCTAAGCCCATGAGCAGGAGGTTGCTGTGAGCTGTGATGCCACGGCACTCTACCAAGGGTGATATAGTGAGACTCTGTCTCTAAAACAAAAAAAAAGGAAAGATGGACCAGAAAGCCATTATTGATTAGAGAGAAAAAGTGTCTCAAGGCAATGCTGGATCCTTTACTACAGTGATTTTCAACCACTGTGCCATGACACACTGGTGAGGATGTTAGGTGAGAGGACATTAGGAGTGCCACAAAAATTCTTAAAGCTCATTAATTAAACTGTTTTTGAAAGGAATTCAAAGCACAGTAAGTATTCTTTTCTTACTCTTTTTTTTTTTTTTTTTTTTTTTGAGACAAAGTCTCACTATGTCACCCTGGATAAAGTGCCATGGTGTCACAGCTCATAGCAACCTTAAACTCTTGGGCTTAAGCAATTTTCTTGCCTCAGCCTCCCAAGCAGCTGGGACTACAGGAGCCTGCCACAATGCCTGACTATCTTTTTGTTGTAGATGTCATTGTTTGGTAGCCCCAGGCCGGGTTTGAACCCACCAGCCCCGGTGTATGTAGCTGGCACCCTAACTGCTGAGATTCTTTTTTTGATCAATATAATTTAAGTGTGCTGCAGAAGTTTAACTATAGGTTCAAGTGTGCTATGTGATTAAAAGGTTGGAAAATGCTGCTTTACTGGATTCTTGATTAGGAAAAATCCAGCTATCAAGGACGTTTTGGGGACTGGAGGGATTTAACATGAGTTGTGTACGGGTGTCACTGTCTCGTTTCCTGAGTGTGGTAATTATACGGTGTATGCGAGAATGACATAGTTCTCAGTGAAGTACTATGTCTGTAACAAACTCTCATATGCTCAGGGGGGCGGGGGGATACATATGGAAAGAGAGAAAGCAGATGAGTCAAATTAGATGGGTGTTATTTGTGCTATTCAACTCCTCTCAAAGTTTAGAAATGCCAAAATCAAAGGTTAGGGAAAGAGCACATTTTTTTTTTTTTTAACATTAGTGCAATCAGGGGGTACAATGTGCTGGTTTCATATACAATCTGAAATGTTTTCATCAAACTGTTTAACATAGCTTTCATAGCATTTTCTTTTTTTTCCCCCCAGTGGTAAGATAGAATTTATTTATTCCAGTGGCAAGACAGAATTTATTTACAGAAAAGAATACAGAAAACACTAAAGCTCCTGGTAGAGAGAGAGAACTCAAGTGGGGCGAGGAAAGCTCTCTCTGTTTCTCTCCCGGTCTTTCCCCATCTCCCCCTTTAGGCTTTTAGTCTCAGGATATATATAGACAGAGCACATGTGTATGTTCCTGAGTGTCCTCTTGGAAACAGGAGAGATGGTAATTAGCCATGTGTGCTGGAGGGCAGGTAGGGGCTGAGCAGCAGATGGGGGTAATCAGAAAATTCTGTCATGCTTACACTTTTTGAACTTTGAAATGTGAATGGATTATCTATGGTTAAAATCAATAAATACATAATGCAATTCCTGCCCTTCATTTATAAATCAAATTTGGTCTAGACCAGGATTTCTCAACTCCTGTCCTGCGCCATCCCTCCATGGGCTCTGCAGGATATTAAGCAGTGTCTCCGGTCTCTACAACCCGCTAGATGCCAGCAGAATCCTCCCCCAAGGCTGTGACAACAAAAAATGTCTCTGGATACTGTCACATGTGTAACTAGGGGCAAAATCAACCCGGGTGAAGAAGCTCTGAGTTAGACAAATAGATCTAGGGACTCCCAAGCAACAAAGGCATAAGTTCATGGAAGCTGGTGACTCCGGGTTGCCATGAAGGTGACAGCATCTGAGGCATTCACTTCATCTCTCTGAGTGTAATTTCCTAGCAAAGTTCATTTTGTTGCCATAGAATGGGATCATAACATGAAATTTCTAAGCTTTGCTACTAATATAAAAATAAAATCTACAATTACATGTGATAAGATCAATTGAAGTTGGCAAACACATATCCAAATAATTTGGTCTTTATTATCCTTCCCAGTACATATGCTTAAGAGCATGACGCAGAGAACTCAACCCAACAGCCAGTGCACGTTACTCACCCTGTCTCCGGAGAGGAGGCAGTTCCCACTGGTGCTCCAGTTGAGGACGGTAATGTCGGCAGTGTGTGTCAAAGGCACCACGTGCTGCTCCTTGTCCTGCTTGTTAAACACTATCACTTCACCAGTTTCCCAGCCAATAACCAGGATCAGCCGCGTTGGGTGCCAGCACAGGGAGGTAATCTGGAATGGCCTCTCAATATGTGTGTCAGGCACACGCTCACCCTGTATCAGACAAGATATTATCTCATAATTTGGAGAATAGCAGTTACTTGAAGAATTTCTGGCTAATCCAGAGAAATGACATCAGCTGTAAGACACAAAGAGCTGCTTATTAAGGCAGTGTTCTTGGTAGGCTCTTTAATTTTCATAAAACCATGTCACCTCCCTAGCTGAGCCATCAAAGCAGAAGGTCACTTACATTAAGCGGACAAGACCATCGGTTTATCAAGGAGCGCAGCCTCCTACTCACGGCTGCTGGAGGGCTAGCAAGCATTTAATTGGTGTGGCTTTCGATAAAACCTTTTTGCAAAGATAGGCAGTGAGCCACTGGGTGAAGTTTGTGGCCCCAAGGTTCTCAGAGTGTGGTCCAGAGACTCAGAGACCCTTTCAGGGATCTGGAAGGTCAAAGTTATTTTCAAAGTGATTCTAAGAGTTACTTCCCATGAGTCTACTATGGAGTTTTTCCAAAGGCTGTGACATGTGATGATGTTGTAAATAATGGCTCATGAAATAAGTGTTTATATATGCATATTCTTTTTTTTTTTTTAGAGACAGAGTCTCAGTTTATCGCCCTTGGTAGAGTGCCCTGGCATCACAGCTCACAGCAACCTCCAACTCCTGGGCTTAGGCGATTCTCTTGCCTCAGCCTCCTGAGTAGCTGGGACTACAGGCGCCGGGCTGTTTTTTTGTTGCAGTTTGGCTGGGGCTGATTTTGAACCCACCACCCTCAGTATATGGGGACAGCGCCCTACCCACTGAACCACAGGTGCCGCCCAATATATATGTATATTCTTATGTTTTCCAGAAATTCCTGAAGAAGTATAAGCAGCTTTGGGGTATCAGAGATTAACTTAATTTGTTCTCAGTTCTACTAGCAATTTTCTGTGATCTCATCATTATCCTAGAAACGATTTTTTTTTGTTTTTTGAGACAGAGTCTCACTCTGTCACCCTAGGTAGAGTGCTGTGGCATCATAGCTCATAGCAACCTCAAACTCTTGGGCTTGAGCAATCCTTCTGCCTCAGCCTCCAGAGTAGCTCAGACTACAGGTGCCCACCTCCACACTCGGCTAATTTTTCCTTTTTTAGTAGAGGAGGTCCTGAGGTGGCCTTAATCAAGCATGACAGATGTCCTTTTAAAAGGAGAAGAAACTCCTTCTTAGACACAGAGAAGAAGGCCACGCGACACCAGAGACAGAGACTGGAGCACCGAGAAGCTGAAGATGGCGGCACCAGGCACCTGGGGACAGGCGCGGAGCAGATGCTTGTTACAGCCTATGGAGAGAGCACGGCCTTCCCAACACCTTGGGTTTGGATTTCTGGTCTCTAGAGCTGAGAGAGTGCATTTCTGTTATTTTAAGCCACTCAGTTTGTGGTTATTTGTTACAACAGCCATAGATGACTCATAGTTTCAAATGGCCAAAGTGAAAATTCAAGGAGTGAGCTGGCAGGAGAATGGGTTGAGATTTACAGACGACACTGTGGGGCCATTTCTGGGTGGTGAGTGTGAACTGACTATGGAATCTGTCCCAATTTAACTATTTATAAATACGTCCCCAAACCTAAATAGCGGGGACTAACTGCCCACACACTAGGGCTTTTATAACATTAGGAATTCAACCTCAGTGCAAACTGACAATAGTGTTGTTTTCTTAGTGAAAAAGCCAGAGTAGTGCTAGCTGGATCTCACACACACACTCATGCCCGAGAACAAAAGAAACACAAGGGTCCCAAGTTGGAATCTTTGCTTCTGAGTACTCACTTGTTCCAGGTACACATCCACGCTGCCTCCTGAGTTTGTGCTGACAGAGGCAACTGCCAAGAATGGGTGGACAGGGTGCCAGCTGATGTGGGAGGGAGAGCTGGCTGTATCTGGGACTTCTACACGATGGTCAAAATAGACAGCCATGACCAAACTCAGATCTGCTCTGAAACCTGCAGGGAAAAGAAGTTTTGAACAAAACAAATGCAACAACCATATATGGAATCACAAAAGGGACATGTCACAAATCATTAGACACTCAGCAACTTTAAAATGCGCCTTTGGACTGATGCAGGCCACTTTATGTGGAAGAGACTTCTAACAGGGAAAAACATAAAATCAGAAATATGGGCTCGGCGCCTATGGCTCAATGGGCTAAGGCGCCAGCCATGTACACCCGAGCTGGTAGGTTTGAATCCAGCCTGGGCCCGCCAAACAACAATGACGGCTGCAACCAAAAAATGGCCAGGCGTTGTGGCGGGCGCCTGTAGTCCCAGCTACTTGGGAGGTGGAGGCTGAGGCAGGAGACTCGCTTGAGCCCAGGAGTTAGAGGTTGCTGTGAGCTGTGATGCCATAGCACTCTATCCAGGGTGACAGCTTGAGGTGCTGTCTCAAAAAAAAAAAAATAAATAAATAAATAAATATGGATTGGACCTGGAATGTCCCACAGTGTGACGAAAAAGAATAAAACTTGTTGTCATCAAATAAAAAGAGAAAGAAAAGCTCTGTAGCCCAGACAACACTTACAATCCTTGATAACTTTTATTCCAATTTTAACAAGGACACTTTATGTTTCTATAGCAGCCCATTAAGCAAAAATTTCTAACAAAACAAAAGTAAATTGCTCCACAAGAGAATACTGGTATAGAAAAAAACAGTACTCAATTTCTGATAAAACATAATACCCAAGACTGTCTTCTACCTCTGACTCCCAGGTGGTGGAAGACAGGATTCCTTTTTTTAGATAGTCAAGAGCACAAAGCCTCAGCAACTGCAGAGAAGTTAAACTTGATTAATTGGTCTCTTTGGTTCTTCCTTTCAGACCTGGAAAGACAGCTGCACTGCCCCTTTTTAGCAGAGGTAAGTGGTGAATGGTGTGGCACTCTGCCTATTGCCTACCTTTCTATGCCCCAGAGCCAGTGTGGGGAAGTCACCTGTGGATTGGTTTGTTATCATTTAAAATTATACTCAACTTCATACCCACTATGGTAACTATTATCAGAAAAACTGATAGAGTTAAGTGTTGGTGGAGATGTGGAAAACTGGGAGCCTTGTGCATTGCTAGTGAGAATGTAAAATCTTACAGCCACTGTGGAAAAGCCTGGCGATTTCTCAAAAATTTAAACATAGAATTATCATTTGATTTAGCAATTCCACTTCTGGGTATGTACTCAAAGAATTTAAAACAGATTCTTGAATAGATATCTAAACTCCCATGTTAACAGTAGCATTATTCACAAGAGCTAAAAGTGGAAACAACTCAAAGGTCTATTGATGGATGAATGGATAAACAAACTGTGGTCTAGCCATATAATGGGTATTATTCAGCCTGAACAAGGAAGGAAAGTCTGACACAGCCTCCCACACGGATGAACCTTGAAAACACTATGCTAAGTGAAATAAGACTGACAGAAAAGGATAAATACTGTACAACTCGCTTATACACGTATGAGGTCCTAGAGCAGTCTTAATCACAGAGATGGAAAGTAGGACGGTGGCTGCCAGGGGCTGGGGGAAGGAAAATAAGGCTAGAGACTGAAAAGTTAGGGCTGATGAGAAAGGTCCTGAAATGGATGTACACACAACAATGCAAATGTACTTAATGCCACTAATGTATACACTTATAAATGATAAAAATACTAAGTTTTATATTATATATTTACCACATAAAAAAATCTTTGAAGTTGTGCTGTCACCTCCATGGACTTAAAAGAGTACCGGCCAAAGTTCCCCAGGAGCTTGGCCTGTTCCTGTCTGCAGGCAACTGGCTACGAAAGAGTCAGGAAGGGAAAACCCCATCTCCTATACACGCGCACACACACACGTATCACATAGGCACCATCTACGTTGATCAAGGCCCTAATTTCTTTAAGTAAAGTCCTTATGCAAACCTTCAAACAAAGCTAAAAATGAAAATACCATGAGATCAAAACATGGGTGACTAAAACCTTTTAAAGTGAGCTTTAGGCTCAGCGCCTGTGGCTCAACCGGCTAAGGCGCCAGCCACGTACACCTGAGCTGGCGGGTTCGAATCCAGCCCCAGAGCCCGCCAAACAACAATGACGGCTGCAACCAAAAAATGGCCGGGCGTTGTGGCGGGCGCCTATAGTCCCAGCTACTTGGGAGGCGGAGGCAAGAGACTCGCTTGAGCCCAGGAATTCGAGGTTGCTGTGAGCTGTGATGCCACAGCACTCTACCC
>CAUYON010141479.1:0-15099 GCA_963573935.1 Arctocebus calabarensis
CATGCACCGAGGCTGGCAGGTTCAAACCCGCCCAGGCCTGCTAAACAACAGTGACAACTGTAACAACAAAACCAAACAGCTGGGCGTTGTGGCGGGCGCCTGTGGTCCCAGCTACTTGGGAGGCTGAGGCAAGAGAATCGCTTAAGTGCAGGAGTTGGAGGTTGCTGTGAGCTGTGACACCACGGCACTCTACCAAGGGTGATAAAATGAGACTCTGTTGCTATAAAAAAAAAGAAAGAAAGAAAGAAAGGAAGGAAGGAAGGAAGAAAGGAAGAAAGGAAGAAAGAAATCGATGGAAGGAGAAGCTGCCTCAGAATCAGAGCAATCATGAGAGGGACCCTGGAGCAATGTCATTCATCTGCCCCAAACACGGCTGAGCGGATTCCTGACTCACTGGAGGCTGGAAAAGCAGAGTTCTGGGAGGGGAGCCCTCCTCACCACGGCTCCTTGGGAGGTGGCCAGCGCTGGTCTGGCTGCCTGCAATGGCTGGAGGTGCAGGCTTGTTAGCAAGTCCCACTAGGTTGCCAGCAGCGTTAGAAGCATTTTAAGTGGGTAGTTTTGGTAAGAAGAGCAAGTATCTTTGGGGTTAGGTTGTTCTAAAGGATCTCTAGAATCTGTTTCCTACGGATAGCACGTGTATCCCTGAACTTTTGCTTAAATATTTTAGGGCAGAAACCAAGCCCAAGGCTGTGGCAGTTTTTCTCTGCAATACCATCCTTGTGGCTTCCACTGAGCTCCCACTGCCCGGAGGCAACTGGCAGAGAACTCGGGAGGATAAACTCACACTGAGCTTCTCTCTCCACCATCCTGTGCCCACGGTGGTGCTTAGGGTGCTCTGTCCTCTCCTGGGTCCTCTCCTGCTACACCTGTCCTTCTGCCCAGCCCCATCCTTCCCTCTTCCGGACCTGGACACAGCACCCTGTGTCACCCGTCACAGCCATCTGCTGATCCGTAAAGAGCATGGCCAGGAGCCATCTGCATGAGGTGACTTTTTCTAAGCGCCTAGTCCGCTGTGACCAAGGATGAACTTCTTTCTATTCATAGATACTCTATTCATCCCGGCATCCGGCAAGGGGCGGGGAGAGGCAAAATGAGCCTAACAGGGACTTCAGCTTCATGAAATGCATCCCCAAGGGGCAGCACAAGTGTCTGGAAGGGACCTGTGGTGCCCGAAGGGGCGGGGGTCCTGAGGAACAAGGATGTCGGCACCAGCTGTTGGTGGGAGTGTAGGGTGTTGATGGGGCGAATTGCTGGAAGAGAAGCTCAGCATGAGCATGGTTTGGGAGAGTGGGGAGTCATCAGCCTGAGCTGGGTCGTCTGCAACAGGGAAATGAAAGACGAGGCGGCAGGCAGCTGTGGCGAACAGAGGGTGTTTGTGTTCTGCATCACGCGTTGGGATTTTATTAGGAAGATAAAGCAAACTGGAGGATTTGGAGTTGGAGGTGACACAATCGAAGTCGAATCTTTGGGAAAAGGCTGGGGCCAAGCAGGGTGGCGCGGGGGATCCCTAATTTAGCCTGAGGAGCATTCGCGAGGCTCAGCCAGGGCCTTTGAGCCCCAACCAGGTGAAAGAACGGAGGGAAAAAGAAGTAATAAATGATTCAAGTGCCATGCCTGGGTAACAAGAATGGTGGCGGCACTGACAGAAGTGTGGGGGATGGGAGGAGCAAGGCATTGGGAAAGATGCGCATTGCGTTTATTATGCCAGGCGGACACCCGGAATTGGAGATTCCAGAGCTCTGGGAGTTTCTAGAACCACTTCTATTACTCACTTTCTGAAGGGGCAAGATTCTCCATTATTCATGAAACAGGATGAGTTAGTACAAAATACTGGGCCCTTCCCCCAGAACTGGTGTTGCCAACCCTTTCCCTGATCCCTGAAAAGAGGTGGCAACCTTGTGCTCCTTGGAGCCAACTATGAGCCATTCTATGTGGTTGTCCCAAGGAAAAGGGACACGGGGCCGGCATGGAGGGCACAGGAGGAGGGTGGGTGCAGGATCTGGGGTGGAGTTCTCAGACGGAGCCTGTGGTTGGTGGCTCCTTCCTTGCAGTGCCCACAGGGCATCTCTACAAGGCACACCTGCGGAGAGGGGCATCCGGCCCCTGGGCTCGGGAAGCCCCCAACGTGCCAGCCTGGTGGCAAGGACCGAGCGTGCTGCTGTGTAGTTTGTGCAGAGAGGAGACGGCCTGAGTGAGGCTGAGGGGTGAGAGGGAGATCCCTTTCACAGGGAAGAAGGGCACTATTGCTTCCAAAAAGCATCACCTGCTCCTAAGCTGTGTGTCCTTGAGGCCACCACCTCCCAGGTGGCCCTGCACACACCACACACAAGGGGCCCTGCACACACTGCCCAGGTGTCCATCAAGGTCTCACTGCCACCTGGTGGTGAACGTGACCTCCAGGGCAGCTGCAGGTTGCAGGGAAGCAAGGGGTCTGCTGTAGAGCGGGAGCTCTAGAGATAGGATGTGCCAACGGGGCCAGCCAGGGGCCAGGGCTACTCGGTGGCCCAGGAGAGCTCCAGAAAGCTCCTTCAGGTGGCTTGCTGGGGACTGCAAGCATGGAGACCATCCTGCTCCCTTGACAAATGTCCAGAAGGATGGACCGCAGAGGGCCGCACCTCTGAGGCCCCAACACTTAGCTAACTCCACGTGTGGACAAGGACAGCCATAAATAACCCTCAGCGAATATCTGAAGATTCTTCTGAAAACACAACTTGTTTCTCTAATTCTGTGTGTAGCTTTAAAAGCAATGTGGAAAATGCAGGAAATAATACAAAAGAAAATGTAAAAACCACTTGAAAGGAAAGGGTGGTGGTGTATTTTATGAAGTTTGGGATCAGGCCAAGGAGGCCAATTTTTCCTGGCCTAAATTCTAAAAGGAATGCTAATTGTGAAAATCCTTAACCCTTCACAAAAGTATAGAGAATAATAGAAAAAAAGTTCAGATACCTGCCTCTGAAGTTTGAGTATGCAAGGTTTTTGAAGTTTTTAAAACTTTTTAGTTGGCAACAACCCCAGTGTGCATTTCCTCAGTATAAAGATACTGTCTTACATAACCTTAGCCTAGACGCAGCTTCTTAAATTGACAATGGTATGATACTTTCATCTGCCGACCATATTTCAATGTCGATGCCCTTGTGAAGTCCCTGGCTCCTCACGAGGGTGAGATAGCGCATTCTGTTCTCACATCGCCTTTGTCCCTGCCGTCGGTTGAATATGTGCTGCGAAGTTTATGTGCCAGACACTTGTCCTGATGCTGTAGTGCTGGGAGGTGGGGCCTAATGAGGGGGTGACTGGCCCACTAGCCGTTGGGGACAGTGAATGGATTACCACCCTCATCACGGGATTCTGGCCCCCCCATCTTGGAATTCTCAGCCTCCATAAATATCTGTACCAATGAACTTCTGAACCAATACATTTCTGTTCATTATAAATCACCAGTTTTTGGTATTCTGTTACAGTAGCACAAAATGGCCTCAGACAGCTGTCTTGAATCTAAACATTTCCAGAGCCTTTATTTTCTATGATGTTGACATTTATTTTATTTTATTTATTTATTTATTTGAGACAGAATCTCACTGTGTCACCCTGGTAGAGTGCTGTGGCATCACAGCTCACAGCAACCTCCAACTCTTGGGCTCAAGCGCGTCTCTTGCCTCAGCCTCCCAAGGAGCTGGGACTGCAGGTGCCTGCACAAACACCCGGCTGTTTTTTGGTTGCCGTTGTCACTGTTATTTAGCAGCCTGGGGCCAGGCTCCCACCCGCCAACCTCGGTGTATGTGGCTGGCGCCCTATTCACTGAGCTACCGGGCACCGAGCCAATGTCGACATTTTTAAAGAATGCAGTCTTCTCTGTTTTGTTTTGTTTTTTTAAATAGAACATTCCTCACCTTGGGTCTGTCAGATTAAGGTCATGCATTCCAGGCCACATTACTGCAGAGGTAATGGCCATCTGTCCCTTATCAGTGATGCTAATTTTAAACCCCAGTTAGAGTATGACCCGGTTTCTCCATTGTATAATTATTACTCGTTTTCTCCCTTGCAATAAGAAGCCTGTAGTTACACATGAAGACAGGGCATATATCTTGCTTGTCATCAAAAACTCCTCATAGATTTGCATCTATCGCTGACTCTTTAGAACCATCTGATCCAACCTTTATCTGAGGGGGCAGGTGGGAGGAGGAATTCTGGACATAGAAACACATTTTCAAAATCCAGGGGGCAAGCAGAACCTAAAATGTTTCCGTCTAGCTGGACTATCTGGGTGAGAAGGAAAGAAGCAGCCGTCTAAGGGATAAGCAGAAACCGGGTCACGGAGGCGATTTGGAGCGCCCGTTCTACTTTGCAGGAATTGCGGGGGGGAGGGGGGGGAGGGCGGGCGGTCATTGCACAGGGCGGGGCCTCCCTGGACATGGAGGGGAAACAGGGTGAGAGGCAGGGAGCAGTTAGGAGGCCCCATCATCACCTGGGCTGAAGGTGGAGAGAAAGCTGGGGATGGAGGAGGCCACAGACAGGCAGGGCTGACCAGCAGCCACGTCTCCCCGCCCGTGGCATGAGATGAGTTAATGACCCAGCCCAGAGGGTCTGCTCTGTGGCTGGGAAATGTCCCCTTTCCTAGAAGCTCTGAGCACAATACTTCCTCTCTCGTCAACCTGGTGCTGCCGTCAGAGCTCCTGGGGTACCGCCAGGCAGGAGATGTACATGGGTTGGGGACAGTCATACCGGGGACCAGAGCAGTGAGACAGCCAGTGATGCCCCGCCTGGTGGCAGTGAACTGGCCTGTGTCTCCATCCCGCCATGTCAGAGCCTCGGGCAGACTCAGCACTGCTGCCCACTCCCGTCCCACAGTGGTGGGCGAGCTAGGGGTGAAAGGAGGCGCCCTCAGCTGCACCCCAGGAGTGGAGGGTCAGGGCTATGCCTTGGGGATGGGACGGGCACTGGCATGGCGCCAATGGAGAGGTCCAGCACCTCTGGGGCTGCCGACTCCACTCCTTTGCCCACTTAAGCCTCAGCTGTATCTGGGGGGCCCCGCTATGTGTCAGGCACCCTGAGGTGCTGGGGTACAGCAGTGAAGGGGACGTCCTGGGAGGGGGCAGTACATGACAAGCACCTGTAAGTACCAGGTAGCCCTCGTTCTACTGAGCCCCCCAGCTTAGTCACTTGGCCTTGCTGACTGCTGTTTCCCAACAGTGTCGCCCTGAGATTAGTTTCATCCCAGGGACCGGAGCTTGGATCTGCTCCGGGACATTCCAAACGGGCGTCTGTGATGAGGTCCACACCCTCTGCACACAGAGGGCCCCAGCAGGTGGAGGGGGGTGAGCGGAGCCACCCCCAAACCAAGTAACTGTCAGGTTTCCCGCAGTGCTGCTCAGCTTTGCTGCCATAAACGTCGGTTGGACTGTGACTCCCTTCACACAAACGTCTCTTGACCCTGTATTGAAAATACATAAGATGTACTAAAGATGAATAAGTAAGGAGAAAGAGAGGTGGCCAACCGGACACTGTGTACCCCAGCTCCATGCAGGCCCACCCTGAGCCAGGCATAGGCCATCTCTCCAGCTCCAGCTCATCCTGTGTCCCATAGCCCACAGTCCCACAAAACTAGGACAGTCAGAGTACTGTGACCCACCTGTGCCGGCAATTTTAGAAATGCAGTGATGACATACTTCTCAAGACCTCCTGGTTCTTGCTTGCTGACAAAGTTCTGGGGATCAAAACTGATTCATTAGGAAGGTTGGTAGAAGGATCCCTCTGCGTGTATGAGCCTGGCCTGCAGGGTGGCCTCCGTCAGCCTGGGGGTCCAGGTCCCAGGGTCAGCGTCAGTCTGCCTGCCAGAGTGGCCTCGTTAGGAGTAAGTGGGGCTGAGAGAGGCACCCCTTATTTCACAGATGAGGAAAGCAGGTTCAGAGAAGGTAAGAGGCTCACCCATGACACCCAGCCAGGAAGGCACAAGACCTGGCGGGGTGATGACAACAGCCGTGGCCGTCACTGAGCGGTCTTAGTTCTTTGTCTACATCACCTCGTATTTAATCCCACAATGGTCTCACGGGGGAACATCACTGATTGTTTCACAGACAGAGCCTTGGAGGCTCAGAGACGTTAAGATTCATCCTAATTGGGATCTGGAAAGTGGCAGAGCCCGAATTTGATGGAGGTGGACCCAGGCACCGCTGCTGGACCCCTCCCACTCTCGGACACACTCTGTGCCGCTGTCCAAGACCTTGAGGTGGGAAGGAACCTGGCCAGAGCATCCTGCATGGAGGCTGGAGAGGCCCTGGGAGACCTCGGGCTTCCCTGTGGGCTTGCTGTGGTCTCAGCAAATGGTGGACACTGGGAAAGAGTTTCCTTCCTTGGAAGAAATAGCCATAAATTTTCAACTCCTAACAAAAATCCTACCTGTCGAGACAGCAAATTTTCCTGCCCAGTGGAATGAGGCAGCCCTGTGCAGACATTAGGAGGGAAGGTGGCCCTCTGTCCCTCTGCCCTATGGCCTGCTGGGGCAGGCCTACCACTTCCTACCGTCTCACGGCTTGGGAGTGAGTCTCTAGGGGGCCGGCTGGTCCAGACGGGATCTGGGGCACCCAAAGCCTGCCCAGAAACCTGCCCGGAAGTGGTGAGGCTCCATCTGAACACAAACTTCCGCACAGTCCTAGACCCTTGGCTCTGCCGGGAGTTGCTAACCAGGGCACCACAGTACCTTGCAGTATGGCGTCCAGGTGGTCCTGGGTGAACCAGGCCTTAGTGTAGGAGGAACAGGTGGGGACAGGCAGGGACAGAGCTGAGCAGGGTGACAGAGGGACCGCCTCGCTTTGGGCGGAGCCAGGGCTCACTGCAACGCATTCCACCACCAGTAGGCACCTGCTGCGCCAGGAGGCCAGGCCACGGCAGCACTGCTGTCCTCTGTGAACTCACAGGCAGCGTGGCCTGGCTGGAGCTTCAGGCTTTAGGGATGAGAATGAGGTACATTCCCTGTCCCTGTGCGTCTAGGCTCCGACACGGCCAAAGCCTGGCTGTGCATCTGCAGGACCTTTACTGGCCGTGTGATGGGGAAGCATCAACTCCCATCCAGGGCTCACCACCAGCTGCCTGCCCAGGTCTGCCACGCGCTACCTCGTTCAACTTCCCAGGAGGCAGGCAAGCCCCCATTTTCCAGAGAAAGCTGAGATTCGGATGAATTTTCTTGCTCAAAGTCACCCAGCTAGTCAGTGGTAGAACAGGGGTTTAAAACAAGGCCTCTGTGTCTCTCTGAAACCAGGTCTCGGTGACTGTAAGGCCCATAATCGCTCCACCTCACCCCAGAGCAAGAATAAAGGGGAAGAAATCTACAAAGGAAAGGCTTCCTGCCCCAGATTGGCCCTGATCTTATTTAACCAGGTAAGGCTTATAATCTCCATTTCACAAAAGAGGAATTTGAGGGTCAGAAAAATAAAGGCCTCACCCAAGATCACACAGCTAGATTGGAACATAGGTGTCCTAAAATCTGCCAAATTTGAGGTGCGTTTTCTCTCTCTTTGACCAGAACTGACTTCGATCGTTTTGATGGCAGTGAAATGAAAGGAAACACAGGAGCAGAGCTGAGCACCAAGGGTTTCACGTGCCCTGCGTCCCCTGCAAGACACTGCCTGGCTATTGCCAGGTGTGTCTGTGCATACACTTAAAAGCTTATCTGCAAAAAACAACCCTCCCATACTAAGGACAAGTCCAGCTACCTGGAGCAGGACGGGCACCACCCATCAGGGTTCCCAAGGGCCCAGGAGGGCATTTCTGTCCCTCAATACTCTTAGGTGAAAAGGAGGTGCATCTTGTGTGAGGCCTGCTGGGGAGGCCCCACTGCATCTGCTGGGCATCCTGGGGGCCCAGCAACAAGACAGAGAAAATCTCCGGCGCCTACATGCCTCTCTTTCCAAGTCTCAGCCCAGGTGTGTTCCATTCCTGCTCTGACAGCCCTCGTGGAGTTTCAGGACTCATGAGCTTCAACAACACAGGCCCTCTGTGCTTTGGATGAGGTCTGTAAATACCATTTAGAACCCAGTGGGCTTTTCTTTTCAGGTGTGGCTATGAACTTGTAGCCACTACCCATAGTGGTTTTTTTTTTTGAGACAGAGTCTCAAGCTGTCATGTTGGGTAGAGTGTCATGGCATCACAGCTCCCAGCAACCTCAGACTCGTGGGCTTGAGTGATTCTCTTGCCTCAGCCCCCTGAGTAGCTGGGACTACAGGCACCCACCACAATGCCAGGCTATTTTTTTTATTGTTGTTGTTGTTGCAGTTGTCATTGTTGTTTTTAACAACAAACCCTGGGCTGGATTCAAACCCAGCAGCTTTGGTGTATGTGGCTGGTGCCCTAACCACTGGGCTATAGGTTCTGCCTATCCATAACATATTTCTCCTAAATTATGGAAGGGACATAACAGAGGGGGGAGAAATAAAAGCACACTGTTCACACTTGTGCAGAGGAGTTGCCACTGATTTATTAATTCCTTTCATATATATGGAACTGCTTCTGTCATACCCATAGCCCAAGACATTCCAATCTGTAAGTCTACAGTAGCTTTGTGGAAACTGTATTTGTCTGTGTCACTTTATAACAACACATTTGTACCTTGGGCCACTGGGATAATTCATAACCAGGGTAAGAGGCACATGCTTCGGCTTCCTGAGACTCTTGAAGAATGATGTTCCACTACAAAAAGAGGCTCAGGCCACACCAAGGCTTTTAAAATTCAAGTATCCCCAGTTGATTGATCTCTTTAGCCAGTAACTGCAAATAATAGTGGAAATGGCAATGAAGAAAACAGTGACACCCCTATGGCTGATAATATCAAGCCCAACGAGGTGGCGGGTGGCCCACAGACCCACACACAGGCGCAGGTACCAGGCTCACCCCGTCCACAAGGCGATCCTTACTCCTTCAAGCCTGTTACTTTCATGAACTGTCAAGACGGATAAGAACTGAAAAAAGAATGATGTTCTGTTCATTCTGTCATGCCTCAAAGAATGCTCCCTAAGAGATCAGTAGCCGTGACAGTAGCACTCAGCATTGGCACTCCGGCAAAAACTGAAGACGGAATTCCCATGCGGGTCCCAAATGCTGGCCAACAAACTCTGCACATCTCGTTCATCTTCTTTGTCTGGAATGAACTGTTAATTAAGTAACCGTGAGGTGCCATTTTCCACCTGATCAGCAAAGATAGGAGCGTTCAGGATTTTAGTAAGGAGCGAGGGGAGCAAGGCTGAAGACTCACTCACTGTGGTGAGAATGTAAATGGTGCCACTTGTCTGGCCAGCAATTCAGCACAGCGAGTCAGAACGTGTGCAGGCAGGGTCATATACGTAATACGAGGTCAGTGGCGTAATAGTGTCTGCTCCTCCAGGGAAATGTGTAGGAAAAGACCAGAAGCAAACGCACCAAATTGCTAAAGATAATCTTCATCTATTGAATGAGGGACAGGGAGTGGGGCCCTGGGGGTGGGACACAGAAGAAAGTGCTGAAGGCAGGCGGGGACTATTTTCAGGTCCATGCTATATCCTAATAATGCCTTGCTTTTTATCCCCCATGATCAGTTTTCCCTTTGGGAGGCCAACGCCTTCTCCCTTAGGCAGCTGTTTTCTCTTTATAATTTGTTTTTATTAAGTCATAGCTATGTGCACATTAATGCAATCATGGGTACAATGCTGGTATCTGGAATTCTCTTTATAATTTAAAACCTCTTAACATTTGGGATGCATTATTGGATAGGAAAAATAGTATTCATTGCTTTTCAAAAGTCCAGAGATTTTTAAAAAGCAGCTTATAGGAGCATCAATAATAGGGAGTAAGTCTCCCTGGGGGCAGAAACCAAAAGAAGAAAGACATGATGGTAACAGGGCAGATTTTTCTCTTTAAGGATATTTTCTTTAGAAATATGAAAGCAAATTAGCAGAAAAATTAGATCACAGAGAAAATAAAATCATACGTCACTACGAACAACTGCAGAACTTCTAGCACAACTCTCAGTATCGGGGGCTTTTCAAGCGCACGCACCGTATAAACATATATGTACGTGGACACGTGCACACACATTTTAGATGGCTGTGACCATCCAGCATGTTACAGGAGCACTTTCCATTTTGACACAAGGACTCTCTCTGTTACTATGTGGTCTTCTAAACATTTTCACAGCTGAATCATATTCCACAAACTATATTTAACCATTTCCTGTTGTTGAATATTTACTTTTCACTATTATAATGAACCCTAAGAGACATACCTGTCCGTGAGAATTGATTTTGTTCATGCATTTGATAGCTCTCTTGTAATAAATATTTATTTAATCAAAAGGCATGAGCAATTTGGGGGGTTTTGACAATTTTATGTCTCAACGACATAAAATTGACCTCAGAAGGAGCTGTATCCATTTCCAGCACCAACAGCAATATGAGAGTTCTGGTTTCACCACACCCTACCTGGCACTGGGTGTTAGAAAGGACCAAAGCAGGCTGGGTGAGGAGGCTGCTGCCTGTGATCCTGGCACTCTGGGAGACTAAGGTGGGAGGACTGCTTGACGTCAGCAATTTGGGACCAGCCTGAGCAAGAGTGAGACTCCGTCTCTACTACAAATAAAAAAACTAGCCAGGCACGGTGGATGCCTGTAGTCCCAGCTACTCGGGAGGCCGAGGATTGCCTTGAGGTTGCTGTGAGCTAGGCTGAAGCCATGGCACCCTAGCTCTGGGGACAGAGTAAGACTCTGTCCAAATAAATAAATAAACAGTCAAGCAAAGGCATTTTTATTTCTTTCATAGGCAAAAGTGGAAATTAATTTTTTACATTTACATTATCACCGGTAATGTTGGATGTTCTTTCTAAGCTTGCGCGCTCCTCTTTGTGAATTAGTTTTTATAAACTATAGTATAGGTTTATTTCAACTCAAAGCAAGCCCACAAAGAAAGCTGCAACTTGAGAAACCACCAGTGAATCTGCTTTTTTATTCATTGGAATCACTGTGTGAATTTACAGATTCAAATACGCGACAAAAGACCCATTCACTATTATGGTAGAAATGTGAGAAGCTCAGAGCAGTGTCGCACACTCCCCCGTAGTCTTTTAATATAGCAGCTCCTTTAAGAGAGAGAGGGTCCCTCAAATGCAGGGACCTCAGTGAAGGACATCCATGCTAATGTGGCAGTCGTGACATAGCTGTTAGTCAATTTCTAAGCATTGTATAGATTTCTTGTTTGATAGAAAGTTTTCTGATTTGGTAGAAATCAGAAACAGAAAGAGAATAGGGTAATAGGCTTGGTGCTACCTTCTCTCCAGTGAGAACAAACAGTGACTTAGAAGCCGGTCCTTGTGTGTGACCATGGTGGGATCCTGTGCCACACACTTGCTTCTGCACCAGTCAGGGTGTGATTATAGCCCTTGTTGCTTCCTCTCCTACAGGCGATATCATTGAGTGATAAAGAAAGGCACAAGGGGAATTAATCAATAGTAGTTGACATTCTTAATATACTCTCAATTTTCAATCCAATTGGTTTATGTCAGTGGTTCCCCATAAGAGGTGATTTGCCTCCCAAAAGACATTTGACAGTATCTGGAGACAATTTTAATAGTCATGACAGGGGACAGAGGCAGCAAAAACTAGGGACGAGCGGTACTATTAAATATCCTAAAGGGAACAGGGCTGCTCCGGCAACAAAGAATGACCTGGTCCAAATGTAAGTATTAGTGGGTCTGAGAAACTCCTTTGTATCTGTCTAACTTTCCCAGTTTTAGTGTTCAAATTTATAAAACACTATTTCAAGTCTCCAATTTGTGTCATATATCAACAATGAACCTGCCTGTATGTATGGGTGGATAAGTTTTTGCCTTTATCACCGGGTCCGTATTTATTTAGCATTCCTTTTTCTTTTTTATCCCAAAGCTCCAATCTGAAGCAACAATACACTTTTGACATGGTGATTGTTTTTAGTGGCTGAGTTGGTAGCTCGTTCCTAGTAAGATGTGAAAAGCTCACATCAAACATCTCTGCACCTGTTCTGTCACCTGTACTGTGGAATCCTTGCAACAAATGTGTGGGGTGTCAGGACACAACTCTTTCTTGTCTGTAGCTCTCCACTTGTCCTGTGCTGTTACTTCTCCTAACTGCATCCTCGTTGGAATCCAGGGGAGGTGACTGGATTCACGTGTCTTTACTGTGTCCAAGAGGAATTCCACCCTCTCGCTAGGATTCCTTCATCGTTTGGCTTCTATAAAATAAAAGACGTACTTCTGTTGAACTCTACCACATTTTTAAGTGACCAAGTCAAAGCCACCTGCTCAGAGACCCTCTGGGTAAAGCATGGAGGTGGCAGCTGTGGTCTCCACTCCCTGCCCTGTGGTCAGCAGGTCGTTTCTAGCAGCCCAGCAAACACGCTTCCACCCTAGAGACCATTACTCCTTTACCCCTATTCTCTCTGCTAGAAAAACAGCTTACTTTAGACTCGGGATTGTTTCCTTTCTCTCCAGTTAAAAAAAAAAAAAGCATTTCCACAATGCACTCATTTTCTTTCCAGGAACCATAAATCAGCACGTTGTCATCTGCTATGAACGATTCCCAGAAACCATCTGCCAGGAGCGTGTCTCCAACTTTGAAGGCTGCACGGAGCCGCCCCGCTCACCTTCGGAGCCCAGAGCGAGCGGTTCCCGGGGCAGCAGCGCTCAGGCGCGCGGGCCGCGCCCTGGTCCCCCCGCTCACCTCCCGCCGCAGCTCGCGGTCTCTGCATGGCTGTCCCGCCCCACGCAGCCCCTCGCAGCTGTCCCCCGCTGGGGGGAGTTTTCTGCCTCGCCCACTCCCCGCCTGGGGAAGGCGGGTCTCCCCCGCGCCCTCGGCCGGAGCGCTCCCCCGGCCGCGAGGGGGCAGCCCTGGTGGCGCGCGTGTCGTCCCTCGCCCACCCCCCGCGTGGGGAAAGCGTCCCTACCCCCGCGCCCTCAGCCGGACGCTCCCTCGGCCGCGAGGGGGCAGCACCGCAGCCCTGGTGGCGGCGTGTCGTCCCCCGCCCACTCCCCGCGCGGGGCAGAGCGAGGGTGTATATCATACATATATGATATATATGATAGTATATCATACATATATGATATATAATTAATTATAGAATATAATTATATGATATATAATTACATACATATGCTATATGATACATAATAATGTATTATTATATATTATATAATAATATGTAATATAAGATACAGTATATAATTATATGTAATACATAACATTACATATAATATTGATGTTATATATCATATAGTATATTGTTATGCATTACATATCATATATAATATTTCATGTATATCATGCATTATTTATAATATAATATATATATTTAAGTTAACTGTAAAAAGCTTCAGGCAGAACCTTCAGGAGGTACCAGCAGAAGCCACTGTTATCACAGGAC
Source organism: Arctocebus calabarensis (assembly GCA_963573935.1). Taxonomy (NCBI): domain Eukaryota; kingdom Metazoa; phylum Chordata; class Mammalia; order Primates; family Lorisidae; genus Arctocebus; species Arctocebus calabarensis. Next base: position 13,410 of record CAUYON010141479.1, read on the forward strand.
ATGACAACTCCATGTATATTTTTGCCCCTGAAGATCTTCCAGTGGGACATGATATGGAGGTGGAAGACAGTGATATTGATGATCCTGATCCTGTGCAGGCCTAGACTAATATGTGTTTATTTCTTAGTTTTTAGCAAAAAAAAATTTTAAAGTAAAAAATTAAAAACAGAAAAAGCATATACAATAAGGACATAAAGAAAGAAAATATTTCTATAAAGCCTTACAATATTTGTGTTTTAAGCTAAGTGTTACTACAAAAGAGTCCAAAAAATTTTTTTATTTAAAAAGTTAATTTATCCTTGAAGAAAGAAAATATTTGTTTTATAAATGTAGTGTAGCCTAAGTGCAGTGTTTATAATATCTGGAGCAGTGCTCAACAACGTCCTAGGCCTTCATGCGCACTCTCCATTCACTCACTTACCCAGAGCAACTTCCATTCTTGTAAGCTTGATTCATGGTAAAGGTGTACCATTTTAAAAATCCTTTGTGCCATATTTTTACTGTAACTTTTCTATGTTTAAATAACTTTTTTTAAATTTTTTTGCAGTTTTTTGGCCACAGCCGGGTTTGAACCCACCACCTCCAGTATATGAGGCCGAAGTCCTACTCCTTTGAGCCACAAGTGCTGCCTCCTTTTCTATGTTTAGATACACAAATACTTCCCATGTGTTAAAGTTGCTGGCAGGATTCAATACAGTCACTGTATAGATGTGTGGCCTAGGAGCAGCAGGCTGTACCATACAGCCCAGGTGTGTAGCAGGCTACCCCATCTAAGCTTATGTACATTCTACGATGTTCACACAAGGGTGCAGCCCCATCCTTCAGTGATGTGTGACTGTACTTGAATCTTTTCTTCAAAATTCGGCCACATCTCACACTGAGCAAGTTGAAGTAGAGTGGTTGTGAGCACCAAGGCCAGAGTCTTAAGGATCCCCAGCTGCGATGGTGCCATCAGGGAGCACATGGAGACAAAACGCTTGGCCTGGAGAGCTGGCATGTTTCAGCCCAGCGGTCAAAACAGACATTTCAGGTGATAGGGCAGTCTTTCTGGGAGGTGTGGGCGTAACACAGAGAACAGCAGCCGGCAGTGGAAGCAGCTACTGTCTCTAGAGATGATGAGCAGAAAACCACTGTCCAAACTGCTCCCCAAAGCAAGGTAGGTGTTCATAGGTACAAAATGTGTAATGAATTTAAACTCAGGTGCTGTGATACAGAGTCCACACTCTGGCCCAATAGCCCGATCACCATATGAATAAAAGGCACTTTGGGGGAAATGATAGTATAATTGAGGGAAAGTTGAATTCAAAGTATGCTTTTTATTATGCATGTTGTCAGTTGAGGTGGCCCTGCTGGTAAAAGTGAGTTCATTCATTCATTGAACAAATACCACTTACTTACTCCAAGCCAGACACTGTGAATAAAAGGATTTCATAAAATCCAAAGTATCCCATAAAGAATTTTAATTCAGGCTCGGCGCCTGTGGCTCAGTGGGCTAAGGCGCCAGCCACGTATACCAGAGCTGGCGGGTTCGAATCCAGCCCAGGCCGGCCAAACAACAATGATGGCTGCAACCAAAAAATGGCCAGGCGTTGTGGCGGGCGCCTGTAGTCCCAGCTACTTGGGAGGCAGAGGCAGGAGACTCGCTTGAGCCCAGGAATTGGAGGTTGCTGTGAGCTGTGATGCCACAGCA
>CAUYON010141488.1:0-11530 GCA_963573935.1 Arctocebus calabarensis
GTGGCGGGCGCCTGTAGTCCCAGCTACTTGGGAGGCAGAGGCAAGAGACTCGCTTGAGCCCAGGAATTGGAGGTTGCTGTGAGCTGTGATGCCACTGCACTCTACCCAGGGCGACAGCTTGAGGCTCTGTCTCAAAAAAAAAAAAAAATTCTAACCTTCTGAACCATAAAAGATAATATAAACGAGGTGCCCCCAGCCAAGTATGGAGCATGTAATTGTCAATAGGAATCTCAAGTTCAATGCAGTGAAACACACTGCATATGTGTAAATCCATAATTCATAATGGTGCTCAAAACTCGTCAATCACTTCTAGAAAATGACAGGCAACAATTTTGAAAACATAAATAAAGTAAAGGGGAAAGAATCAAGTTTTTATCCTATTTTTCCTACAGGAGTAACATAATAGTTGATAAGGGGAGGTTTCTGTGTAAGAAAGTTTGCCAGCTAATCAATGAAGAAATAATAGATGAAGGAATCACATATACTACACATATGTATGTATTCAAGTTGCCTATGTGAACATGCTCAGATTCATTTACTTTCAATCTGAAAGTAAATTTAGAAGACTATTGGCATTCTCAGTGGGGTATGAGAATAGATGGATGAACAGTAGGTGAAAGCCAGTAAAATGAATTTATTTGAGAGATTGAAACTGAGATAATGAAGAATTCCATCAACAATGAAAGTGCAAAATCCATGTAACTTAAGAATAAAGATTAAAATTTACATGGCAGAAAATCATACAAAGAAGGGATGTAAATTAAAACCAGATACCAAGGGTGGGGTGGCAGTGTCAGAGGTCACGGTGGCCACCCAGCCTGAAGCCAGTGGTCCTGTGACTTATGGATCGTTACGTCACTCTCTGGTACCAAGTGTGTGTCAAAGGGAAACCCAGCGAGGACCCCTGTCTACTACACTCGGACTGGGGCATGTTTCTAACAGAACGTGCATATCCTCGCAAGATCTGCTGCTCAGACGCAGAAGACCGTAACATACCTAGCTGTGTTAGAGGACGGCTGATGAAGGGAATGAAAACATTCCTCCACCAGCCATCTATTCTCCAAGAAAAGCCATCTCCTGAAGGCGACCCTGCGGTTGTGTTACCCGAATTTGAAGAAAGCAAAAGGGTAAGAGAAGGTTTACTGACATGAAAAGAATATGAGGAAGGTGTGAAGGGCGTTAATACCACAATAGCCAGGTCGTGAGGACTGACATGGATTCAACAGCACAGCAGGGTTCTTATCCTTACCTGGTCCAAGCCATCAGTGTACGGAAGGACAGCACCCAGCACCTGTGGCTCCCACGGCACACCCAGCCGCCCCGGGGACGACTGTCCTCCACCCAACCTGGCTTTCCCTTTGTCCCCCCTCCCAGACCTGTCCTTCCTAAGTACTCTCTTCCCTTGCTTCTCCTTGACAGCTGCCAAGCCAGAGAAGTTTTTCTGATTAAAAGCAAAAAAGCTCTTTAAGGAAAATATAGAAAATGCAGAAAAGTTTTAAGTAGCCAACTGAAAGTAATTGACCCATCATCCTATAACCTGGAAAGAAATACAGGTGACCCTTGAACAGTATGGGTCTCTACCACGTGGGTCCACCTATATGTGGTCCTTTTACGCCAAATCAGATCCAAATATGTCTGCAGTAATGACAAATGTGAGACCCACATACGGACTAGGCCAATTTTTCCTGCACTCAGGTTCCACCAGGCTGACTGCAGGGCTTGGGTACGTGCAGATGTGGTGGACACAGAAGGCCCTGGAACCGACTGACCCCTGCACACGCCAAGGGATGACTGCACTACACTTTGACATAGTTTAGTTTGGACATTATGGTTTGGGTTATTGTTTTGCCTTAATTTTCTATCAAAATTGAAGGAAAACCTAGCTAGCATTCTTACCCGTCTGCTTCCACGTGACTCTACCAAAAGTCCAGTCCTACCCTTCTGCCTCAACTCCTCTCCCATTAGGGTGTAGGCGAGTGACCTGGGAGCTGAATGTGCCCTTTCTCTTCATTATGCTGATGGGATGGCCTTCCTCTCTAAATCAAAGGTGGAACCGTAACACCGACTTCATAAATGAGAAACACAAGAAAAGGCTTTGAAACACACAAAGGCTTTCCTTTCCTAGCAGATGGAAGTATTACCACGCAATGTAAGCTGATTCTTGCAATACGTACAGTGTAGTCACTCAGGCTCACACTCTCTAGTTACAAGTAAGCAGCAAAGAAGTTGCTAAGAATATGTCATTCAAAGCCACAGACGCCTTTAAACAGGACAAAGGCTTTCATACCATTTAAACAAAAAAAAAAGCAACAACTGTGAATTTACGGTTTGAATGCTATTTACATTGATTTTCTAAAAAAAGGGCTTTAAAACTTATTTTTCCTGACATGCTGTAATATACACATACATTTAAACATCCCTGTTTTAAAATAAAACACATTTTTATACAGAAGAAAAACCAGATATCACTTTTTATCTGTCAAGTTGGCAAAAATGTTTAACATTAATTATATCCATTGTAAGTGAGAATTCAGGGAAATTGGTTTAAGTCCCAACTTTCCCCTGGAGGAAAAGATCTGGTAGGCAACGGCAGTTGAAGGATCACTTCACCTGTGCCTGGGTGTACGGTGAGCACTCAACAAACACCTGCCACGGGTGATTCCTACGGAGTCCTGCGACTGGCACTGCTATTACGAACACGATCCCCCTTCATGAATTTTCTTTTGGGTGCTGTCCTTGTTCAATTTAAATATTTGTATTCTGTTGTCTTTTTCAGCTAAGTTAGAAAGATTTCCATCTGTTTTAATATACTGGAATGTTCAGATTACCTGCCCTTTAAAGATAAGACAGAGCTCATAAAATCCTCTGGGTCTGTTGCCTTTCTTAGGAACCAAATCTCTTAATACTTTTTCAGTTTCTTCTTTTTATGTATTTATTTATTTTTTGTGACAGAGTCTTACTTTGTCACCGTCAATAGAGTGCTGTGACATCACAGCTCACAGTAACCTCAAACTCTTGGGCTTGAGTGATCCTCTTGCCTCAGCCTCCTGAGTAGCTGGGACTACTGACACCGGCCATAATGCCCAGCTATTTTTAAAGACAGTGTTTTCCTCTTGGTCTTGAGCTCGTGAGCTCAAGCAATCCACCCGTCTTGGCCTCCCACAGTGTTGAGATTATAGGCATGAGCCACTGAGTGTGGCCACTTCTATTATTTTTTGTTGATTAATGATTTTCTACTTTCACATGCGTCAATATATTAATTTCATAGTTTCTCAGGAAAGCATCTGGTTTAACTAAGATTTATCAATACATTGGCTTTAAATTAGTACACAGTATTTTTTTTTTTTTTTGAGACAGCATCTCACTATGTTTTCCTTGGTAGAGTGCCGTGGTGTCACAGCTTACAGCAACCTCAAACTCCTGGGCTTAAGCGATTCTCTTGCCTCAGCCTCCAGAGTAGCTGGGACTACAGGAGCCTGCCACAATGCCTGGCTATTTTTGTTGTTGTTGTTGTTGCAGTTGGTCCTAGCTGGGTTCGAACCTGCCAGCCTCGGTTTATGTGGCTGGCACCATAACCACTGTGCTATGGGCACCAACCCAGTACACAGTATTTCCTTTTTGCTTAAAAAATTCCCATCTCTGGGCACCATAACTCATTTCTTTTTTTTTTGAGACAGAGCCACAAGCCGTCATCCTGGATAGAGTGCTGTGGCATCACAGCTCACAGCAACCTCCAATTCCGGGGCTCAAGTGAGTCTCCTGCCTCCACCTTCCAAATAGCTGGGGCTACAGGCTCCTGCCACAACGCCCAGCCATTTTTTGGTTGCAGCCGTCATTGTTGTTTGGCGGGCCTGGGCTGGATTCGAACCCGCCAGCTCAGGTGTACGTGGCTGGCGCCTTAGCTTGTTGAGCCACAGGGGCCGAGCCTATAACTCATTTCTGACCGTTTAGGCTGTGATAGAAAAGAGGATAGCTCTTATCTTAATCATATCTGCTCACAGTTAGTCTACAGGCTCCGCACCTGTAGGTTTGGGTTATGGTGCCAGCCACATTCACCAAGGCTGGTGGGTTCAACCCGGGTCCAGGGCAGCTAAACAACAATGACAACTGCAACAAAAAATGACCAGGAATTGTGGCAGGTGTCTGTGTTTCCAGCTGCTTGGAAGGCTGAGGCAGGAGAATTGCTTAAGCCCAAGGGTTTGAGGTTGCTGTGAGCTGTGATGCCCTGGCACTCTACCGAGGGTGACATAATGAGATTGTGTCTAAATAAATAAATAAATAAATAAATAAATAAGTAAGTAAATAAATGTCAGTCTATAGTTCTACATGGGTTATTATGAAAATGTTGAGATATATAAAAATAAAGAAATGTAAAATATGCATGGACAGAACAAATGAAGCCCTCCCAGCAACACCAACAAACCGAAAAAGGTGAAACTTGCACCGGGTAATCAGAAAGGACGCTGCCAGCTGTGTTTCTTGGAAGCAAAATAACAGTCTGTCTCAGAACTGTTGTAGTGACCCACCTATTATCAATAGAACTGGCTTCAGATTTTATGGAGCAATTTTACTTGTGAATGTAAATTTAATTAACTTCTGCCTTTATTTCCATTGTTCTCCCTTCCTTTCTCCTTTCCTTCTTCCCTTTTTCCTTCTTTTCGTTAATTCTTTCTTTTTTTCTGCAGACAAGAGTCTTAGTCACCCTGGGTAGAGTGCTGTGGCATCATAGCTGACAGCAACCTTGGACTCCCGGCCTCAAGCTATCCTCTTGCCTCAGCCTTCCAAGTAGCTGGGACTACAGGTGCCTGCCACAATACCTGGCCATTTATAGAGACAGGGTCTCGCTCTTGCTCAGGCTGGTCTCGAACTCCTGAGCTCAAGCAATCCACCTGCCTTGGCCTCCCAGAGTGCTGGCGGTGTGAACCACTGCTTGTCCAGCCCAGATTTTTTTTTTTTATCCAAGGTCTTTTTTAGAAGTTTAATTTCTTGACTAACCTGATCAGTTTATAATTTTTTACTCTGTGATCAGAAAACGTGACCTGTATGATTTTAACATTTCTTAATACATCGAGATGACTTTGTAGCCTTATTTGGTAGTTTTGCTTTTCGCAAAATGTCATATAAATTAAATGACACAGTATGTAGACTTTTGAGTCTCACTTCTTTCACGTAGCGTAATGCTTCTGAGATTCGTCTATGTTGTTGTATATATCGTAGTTCATTCCTTTTCATTGCTGTGCAGTACTGAATTGTATGGTTGTTTTATTGGTTTGCATATCCAACCACCTGTTGGTGGACATTTGAGTTCTTTTCTGGCTTTGTGAATAAGCTTCTACAAACATCTGTGTGGAGATTTTTGTCCTCGTGTATGTTGTGTTTTTCCCTTGGGTAAGTCTTCACTGGGTCATACAGTAAGTATATGCTTATAAGAAAAAGCCAAACTGTTTTCAAAGTGGCTGTATCTTTTTCCAGTCCCACCAGCGATGAAAGAGAGTTTTAGCCAGCTGACATCAGATTTTTTTCCTGCTTTTTTTCCCTTTTGAGATAGGATCTTGCTTTATTTTGCAGTCTGGAGTGCAGTGGCATGATCATAGCTTGCTACAGTCTCGAACTTCTAGGCTCAAGCAATCCTCCTGTTTCAGCCTCCCAAGTAGCTGGGACTACAGGCATGCACCAGCATGCCCAACTAATTTTTTAACTTTTGTTTTGCAGAGATAGAGTCTCACTTTATTGCCCTCGGTAGAGTGCTGTGGCATCACACAGCTCTCAGCAACCTCCAATTCCTGGGCTTAGGCGATTCTCTTGCCTCAACTTCCCGAGTAGCTGGGACTACAGGTGCCCGCCACAACACTCGGCTATTTTTCTGTTTTGCAGCTCGGCCGAGGCCAGGTTTGAACCCACCACCTTCAGTATATGGGGCCAGTGCCCTACTTGATGAGCCACAGGCGCCGCCCTAATTTTTTAACTTTTTTGTTGCCCAGGCTGGTCTCAAACTCCTGGCTTCAAGTGATCCACCTTCTCAGCCTCCCAAAGCACAGGGAATACAAGCACGCCTCTTTCTGACCGTTCTATTAGGCATGTAGAAGGCATAGTAGGTGTAATTTGCTTCTCCCTACTGACTGAGGACATTTGGCATCTTTTCATATACTTATTTGCTATGCACACATCATCTTTGGTAAAATGTCTTGGTCAAAATCTTTTTGGCCTATAACTTGAAGCTTCAAATACCAGATTTCTGCTCTGGTTGGTGCCAGGGCGTCCTTCTGACTTTCTCACTGACGACTGTTTCCATGTTCTTTACATGGAAAAGTAAAGGGCTTTGCTGGACTGTTTTACACAGAAGTGTTTGATAAATATTTGATGGATGACTGGAGAACTAATAATGTGTCCTTGGCATTTCTCCTAGCGACTGAGTGCATCTTAGCCCCTCGGATTGACAACAGGCTTGGGGATTCACTGAGACGGAACCAGGAAGGCATTTCTCCTGCCCTTCACCCATCCACTGGTCACCTTCACTCCCCAACCCCAGACGTGCTATGTGGGAAGGGCGCTAGAGAGCACAATTACACACACTCAAACACACACACAAGACGTTTTCCTCCCTCCAATCACCAAGTTTCTCTTCACCTCTGTCCTTCCACATCAGTCAGAAGTTGTCTAAGGCAAGTGCTGTTATACACTTTCAATCCATTTTCAGAAATGGTTCACCATCATCAATACAACGATTCCTTTTTTCTGTACCTCTATTGCGGTGTGTTACTTCTCTACTAGAATCAAGGAAACTTTAATATCAAGAACTAAGATATCATGCTGCCATAGGGATATTAATGGATCTCCAAATATTCAGCAGAAACATGCATTAAAAGATCTACCTGCAAACTATTATAACAGTTTTGTCTTTTTAATTGAGACAGAGTCTCAGTTTATCACCTTCAGTAGAGTGCTACAGTACTATAGCTCACAGCAACCTCAAACTCTGGGGCTCAAGCGATTCTCTTACCTTACCCTCCCTAACAGCTGGAATTACTGGTGCCTGACACAATGCCCAGCTATTTTTTGCTTTTTGGTTGTTTTTTTAGCAGGCCTGGCACGGGTTTGAACCCACCAGCCGCGGAGCATGTGGCTGACACCCTAACCACTAACCTACAGGTGCCCAGACTGTAACAGTTTTTTTTAAAATAGCATAATGAATAATAGAGTATTTGGAATCAAATGGACTTAGTACCAGTACCACCTGTACAACTACAGGCAACTCACCCCAATTTCTCTGAGTGTTAAACCTGGAAAATAATAGTACCGAGCTTGTGGGGTTACTGGGAGGAATGCATATGATAATATGGAGGTCATTGGGAAAGTTATGGGATACATAAATATTAAGAAACATAAAATCGACTGGGTGCAGTGGCTCACACCTGTAATACCAGCACTCTGGGAGGCTGAGGCAGGAGGATTTCTTGAGCCCAGGAGTTTGAGATCAGTCTGAGCAAAGCAAGACCCTTATCTCCATCAAAAATAGAAAAAAAATAGCTGGGAGTTATGGTGGGGTGAATCAGAAAGGACTCTGTCAACTCTGCCTCTTGGAAGTGAAATAATGGACCATAACAGTCTGTCTCGAAACTGTCACAGTGACCCATGTACACACAAAATCCTTGCCTTGTGCCTGAAATTAAGTGCTCAATACATGTTAACCTATTATGTTTTTTAAAGAGAATAACATGCCATAATTCCATCATCTCAACATTTTTAATTTTACTTTTTATGTTTTTCCCTGCTCAGAAAAATTAACTATTTACACAATCACAAGAGAGCATAGGTATAATTTTGAATATTGGTCTTCTTTCATTAAACCTCACAATCTAAATAACTTTCTGTCCTGAGACACAGTCTTCATCAATCCCGTTTTCTTCTCTTTAGTAGCAGTGTTTCACTTTTCTGCATCTCTTTGTCTGTTGCTTCATCCCATCTGCTGTTTCTGACTTTCATCATTTCCTTCCCTTATCTGCTGGGTCCGCACATGTCTTCCTTTCCAATTCGCTTCTTTTTAATGTTCCCTAAAGAGAAGTTCTAAAAGGAAACATAATCACCCATTATCCACCTCCTGTCTTTTCTATCGACAGACACACGTCACTTTTGGTAGTTCCAGTGTCCGGGAGTCAGCGGTCCCCAGATCAAGATCGTGAACAGTCAGGCAGCTTCGCCCTCATCACCACCTCTGTGATTTTATTGAGCCCGAGGCTCCATGCTACAGACTGCACTTCTGCATGGAACTCTGTGGGCCGACGAGGACAATATTGCAGGGTCAGGTGCCAGCCCCTCCTGCTCGGATGGCTCTGAATGACCCTGAGTCCAGAGGACCAACCTCCCTTTTAGAAATGGTGGCCAGGTGTGGTGGAGGAAATTCTAGTGAGGTTTAGTCTGAGACCATTTAATCTCCCCCCAAGGATAAATCTTCTCACCCATTATTTTTATATTACTGTGCTTGCTGTCTCTCATCTACGTAACTACAACACAGGGAAAAGTGACATTTAAAATCCAGGGGAATTAGACAATTTATCATTGTGTTGTAACTGCCATCTAACACATAAATAAAAAATCCATCTGATTTCTATGAAGGAAGGTACCCCTCTCCCCACCAAAGCCCAAGTTGGGTTCAGTTCTCATGCTGGGTCTATCACTGCTCTGCGAAGTGCCCAGGTCCCACGGCTGGATAGGCCAGCGAGAGCTTTCTCCTTCACTGTGGCCACGGGGATCTTGGTGGTAGGAGTTTATATATAGTCAAGGGTTCTGTGATAATCTTTAGAGGTCCCGTAAGCATTTTAGTGCCATCACCAGTTGGATTCCTCTGTTTGAGGAAAACTAAAAGTGACTTCTTCTTTTTATTATTTATTTATTTATTGCAGTTTTTGGCTGGGGCTGGTTTGAACCTGCCTCCTCCGGCATATGGGGCTGGCGACCTACTCCTTTGAGCCATAGGCGCCGCCCTAAAAGTGACTTCTTACAGTTCACCCAAATCCTAATTATCCTGATTTGACCAAATCTTTCCTGGCACGGTATGGCATGGGTGGATAATAACAAGACTTTTAAACTCAATTTATGTCCTGAGTAAATCTTCTGGCTCCTCAGTTCTTCTGCCTGCAGAATATAAAGTATAAACCTGCAGGGACCCAAAAAAGTCTGTAGATGCCAGAGTCTATAACCCTGGCCACCTCCCAGAAGCATCATTACCCTCTGCACAGGCAGTGTCTCTCCTATTCTTTAAATATTTTGAAGTCTTTACATCTTAATTGATACAAGAAGGCTGTTCAGACATAGAAAACATCAAATGTATCACAAGAAGTGAGGTCTATAAGCACAAGGAATTATGTGGCTCCTCAGTGTGAGATAAGTCTGGGATTGGAAGGAAGACAGCTCATGACAGGATCCTTTCTGCCCAATGGCTGCATCATTCCGACCAGAATTTGTTACATTATTATACAGAGTCTCATTATGTCGCCCTCAGTAGAGTGCTGTTGCATCACAGCTTACAGCAACCTCAAATTCTTGGGCTTAAGCAATTCTCCTGCCTCTGTCTCCCAAGTAGCTGGGACTACAGGTGCCTGCCACAATGCCCGGCCATTTTTTCTGTTGTAGTTGTCATTGTTGCTTGGCAGGCCCCAATCGGGTTTGAACCCACCAGCCCTGGTGTATGTGGCTGCACTCTAACCACTGAGCTACAGGTGCTGAGCTGTTACATTATTTTGAAAAGTTTTCTGATGTGAAGTTTGGTGCCTTTTCTCTTTTCGCATGGAAAGCTGTAACTTTACCTGACTTCTCAGTGGTGCCCTGAAAGTCTAACAGTACTTTTTGACCCTTTTCAAACGATCAGATCTTGGTGGTTGCCCCATATTAGGAACAAAGCTCCTTTCCTCACGAGCCCCATTTATTGCAATTCTACTGCTCTCCAAGCCCCTGCAGACTGTGGTACTGAGACATGAAAGGCCCGGCCACGGTCCAGGAATATCCCCTGCACTGCGGCCTCAAGAGACACTCTCGTTTCCTTGTTCCCTGCAGTCACGTTTCTGAGTATTTAGCACGCTGTGTTCCAGTGAGCTCCTAATTTTATCCTTCTTTTGGTCTTCTGGCCTTCTAGGTTTCCCCTGCCTGGATGCCATTTCGCCCTGGACACAGGAGGATTTTTCAGTTACCGCATTTGCTGGCACATGACGGTGCACTGGATAGCAAAGTGGCAGAGAGCCAAGAATGAGTCCCTTGAATGTCCCTCTAGCCGCAGTGGTCCAACCTTCCTAATGCCTCCTAATGCTGCGACCCTTGAATACAGTTCCTCATGTTGTCATGACCCCCAACCATAAAATTATTTTTGTTGCTACTTCATAACTGTCATTTTGCTACTGTTATGAATCATAATGTACATACCTGATACGCAGGATGCATTTTCATTGTTATAGAGGGGTCGCGACCCACAGGTTGCGAGCCGCTGCTAGAAACCCACTTGCCCTTAGATTGGGTCCTGTGGGTGGAGGAGGAGGAAGCATCATCCAGCCCCTGTCAACCTGACACTCTCACTCCGGCAGAACGGCAAGAAATCAGACAAGCAGGAAGGGAAAGGGGAGGAAAAGGCACCTGGCTGGGGACAAGGACCTACACTGTTGTTGGAGGGAGGGACAGATCTTATGTGCAGAGTGAGTGCTAGGCTTCTGAACCTGAGGCAACCGTCTCCGAAGATGTTTGGCTTTGAGGCTGAGTGGCCCCTGGAAGTCTCTGTTCCAGAACTGACACAATGAGGTGAGAAAGGCAGTGAAAGCGTCCTCAACCCTTCCTGGGTCCAGCTACCTCCTCTGAACAGAGTAATAGGAGAACGCAGCTCCCTCAGAGTGGCGCGCAGAGCTGAGGCTGGACGGCTTGATGCTGTAGGTCTCACACAGGCCCTCTGCCGCAAGGCTTCCCCTGTCAGTGCCGGCAGCTGGGTCCAGGGCTGGTTCCGTTTTGTTCAGCAGGGTGCAGAGATGAGCTGATTTAAGGAGAGCCAGCGCTGCCCGTACTCTGCAGTAGTCATTGCCAGAGAAAAGGTCCATCTTGCTGCAACTCATTAAATATTAACAAAGCTGGAAGCACCTGCACTGACGTCAGCATAGAGAGTCTGGAACCCCCAAGCCCTGTCCTCCACCACTCCACCCCCCAAGCCCTGTCCTCCACCACTCCACCCCCCACCCCAGGCCCTGTCCTCCACCACTCCACCCCCCCAGGCCCCGTCCTCCACCACTCCACCCCCCCCAGGCCCTGTCCTCCACCACTCCACCCCCCCCAGGCCCTGTCCTCCACTGCTCCACCCCCCCAGGCCCTGTCCTCCACCACTCCACCCCCCCCAAGCCCTGTCCTCCACCACTCCAACCCCCCAAGCCCTGTCCTCCACCACTCCACCCCCCCAGGCCCTGTCCTCCACCGCTCCACCCCCCCCAGGCCCTGTCCTCCACCCCCCAATCCCCCCAGGCCCTGTCCTCCACCACCCCACTTCCCCAGGCCCTGTCCTCCA
>CAUYON010141491.1:0-31233 GCA_963573935.1 Arctocebus calabarensis
TATTTGTCTTTTGTGCAGGCATGTAGTTGCTTATGTATTGGTTTCATAGCATAGAGCCAAATAGGTTTTTTTTATTTATATGGATACACATTGGTCTATATCAGTGGTTCTCAACCTTCCTAATGCCGTGGCCCTTCAATACAGTTCCTGTGGGTTGCGACCCATAGGTTGAGAACCGCTGGTCAACGTACTTATGGGGTACATATGGTATCTTAGTACAAGCATACAAAGTACAGTGATCAAATCAGGTTGTGTGTATATTTTTCTCTTTCAAGAAAACGGAGCAGTTTTTTTTTTAATTAAACAAAATAATAAGTTTTTCCAGAATAGAAAAGAGCATAACAAAGAGCAAAACTTGGAAATCAAGTTTGTTCTTTGTTTATAGTATCAGTTTTAAACAAAACCAAAATGTTTTAATTTTTTTTTTTTTTTTTTGCAGTTTTTGTCTGGGGGCCGGTTTTGAACCTACCACCTTTTGTATATGGGGCCGATGCCCTACTCATTTGACCTACAGGTGCCACCCAAAATGTTTTAAATTTTTGTCTTTAGAATCGTAACAATTCTGACATTAGATAACAGAGATTCTCTATTTTCCTTGAATATTTTTCTGTGTTGACTTTAATATACCTGATTATTGAAAATAATAAAAATTGCTTGTTTTTGAAAGACCTTAGCTTATTTACAGTTGCAGATCTTCTAAGGCCACTTTTAAATATTTGAATGTCATTGTGATTAACTAACCAGCCATTGTTTTTCTACATGCCTCTCATCTTGCCTTATACAAATGCCCAAATCTCCCCTGACAATTCTTTACATTTGGACTTTTACAGATTATATCCTGAATTAAGAAACATTAATGAAATGTTTGGCTATCTTTCATACCTAAAAGTATTGTTTTAAGATTTCACCAGATTGTTTTTTCACCTTATAAAGAAGCAGAGATGCTGGAAATAAGTTTGCCTTTTGACGTGCTCAATTGTTTTTAATCTACCTGGACACTCTGGTGAGAGCTTTGTGAGGAGCCGCTGCATCCGACAGGACCATCGGCCGTAACTGTGCAAACTTGAATTGGAAATATTATTGCCTAAGTCCGCTCTGCTGTCACAAGAAAACACTGCAGTCTGGGTGGCGTAAAACAGCAGCATATTTTCTTGCAGCTCTAGAAGCTGGAAGTCCCAGACCAAGGTAACGTCAAGGTTAGTTTCTTTGAGGCCTCTCTGCCTGACCTGCCAGCAGCTGCCTTCTCGCCGTGTCCTCACTCCACTTATCTCTCCCTCTCTCCGTAAGGATGTTGGTTACATTGGTTACATTAGTCCCCTATAATCTCATTTAACTTTAATTACCTCCCTAAAGGCCACATTTCCAGATATACAATACAACGTCCGTAGCTGACCACCTCCTTTACGTTGACCTAATTTTCATAGACTAGGCTTGGACCACATGTATCAGTACAGGAGGCCTAGTCACCTCTGGATGCTGACGAGTTTGTTACAGTCCCTTGGGTGGTCAACTTACAGAGGTTCTACCATAGTTTTATTAGTGGTTGGGACTTCAGTATATGAACTTCAGGGGACACAATTTCGTGTATATCAATTATCATTATATACATTTCAGAAACTATACAATTTCTGTAAAGTCCCTGAAGATTTGCTAAAACTTTGTCCTTGGTATATTATTAACGTGCAGGAAATATTGCCAGACTCTTAGGATATTGTTTTGTCATGCACTCCCATCGAGAATTCCTCTCTTCTCTCTTTTGATATTACTGGTTATTATAATAAAATTGCCTAGAGTCACTCAGTCCTTCCCAGGTACATGTAGCTTCTTTGTACTCTGATGTTTACCTAAAGACTCTGAAATAAGTTTCACACCAGACTGTACATCTTTAGTAAAAGAGGGCTTGTAAATGTCTGTATTTGTGACTTTAACTACTGGAGCCTCCAGCATGGACTCTTGTGTAGAAGCTTCTGAGCTGATATTACCAAACCACTCTCAGAGTACAGCAGTGCACTGAGGGTGGGTTTCCAAGACCCTTGGATAGGTGATCCAGAGATAGACCCTCCTGAAAAGCAGGACCTGTGAGAACAAGAATTAATTATATGGGTGAGACCGATGTGAGAAAGTTAATTTTTCCATATTTTGTTAATGTTTTTGTGTTACAGAAGATTTATGTATAATAAATCCCTTCCTTTTCTGTTTGAAGCAAAACTTACCCTCGATTTCATAAGCTTGCTTTTAAGAACAAAATGGAGCATTTTTAAAAAGCTGTCTTATTCTCACTGACTTCCCAGAAGTCAGAGGTTTTACTTAAGTCTCCTAAAGTTTTCTGAAACTGCTGTGTAGATATTTGTATAAATTTGCTATGAATATGTCTTTCTTCTGACTAGGATGTAATTGGACAATTTGGTTGTGCACTCAAGACCTTTCTTGGAGTCACATTTGAAAACAGTTCTCATTTATTCAATTCAGACAAGGCCATTAGTTGAGAACACGTTGGATTTTATGTGTGGAGCAAAGACTGAAAGCTACCTTCCCAGGAAATCATAAAGATACCTGCCTCCAAAGGTCTTGGGCTTGCAGATGGTAAAAAAGGTCCCTTCCTGGTCCATCTTGCACCTTAGCCAATTTAAAGATTCCCTCCAAATGCAGGTGACATTTACTGAAGAGAGTTTCGTAAGCTTGGGTTTTTTGGCATTGGGATAGCAAATAACAAAGATTTTTAAATGTCCTATCTAAGATTCCTAATGAAAACTCCTAGCATTAAGCTCATTTCCTGACCTTAGTGGTAGCTTAATGATTTACTAATTTAGAGCTACCAAGTAAATTGAAAGACACTCATATAGTCAACTTAATTCTGCTGGACCCACCTATGTAATTAGGTGAAACTTCATCAGACTAGCCCTTTTGCAATCAAGTTATCTTTAGAGTTTTGTTTTGTTTTGTTTTTGAGACAGTCTCACTATGCTGCCCTAGTTAGAGTGCTGTGGCATCACAGCTCACACCAACCTCAAAATGTTGCGCTTAAGTAGTTCTCTAGGCTCAGCTTCCCAAATAGCTGGGACTGCAGGTGTCTGCCACAACACCCAGCTATTTTTTTGTTTGTATTTGTCATTGTGATTTCGCAGGCTTGGG
This sequence comes from Arctocebus calabarensis, assembly GCA_963573935.1. Classification (NCBI taxonomy): domain Eukaryota; kingdom Metazoa; phylum Chordata; class Mammalia; order Primates; family Lorisidae; genus Arctocebus; species Arctocebus calabarensis. The sequence continues at coordinate 3,133 of CAUYON010141491.1, forward strand.
CCAGGCCAGTGTATGTGTCTGGTGCCCTAGCTGCTGAGCTACAGGGACCGAGCCATCTTTAGAGATTAATTTCAGTACAAGTGCAGAAGCTGTCTTAGAAATGGGCAAAAGGAATTACTGGATTTTTTTCAGTTAAAGGCCAAGAGTTACTCCAGCAGCACCTCTGATTCTATAGAATAGAATAGTTTTTGTTGTTTCTTGCTAGGTTGTTTTATAAATCTGCAGCGATGGAACTTAAATTGTAAAGAGTTTATGGTAATGCAAATGTTTCATAGATGTGCAAATAATTACTATTGTTGAAAAGCAAACCGAGGCACAACAAAATTTTAAAGCATTTATTTGTTTTTTTGTTGTTGTTTTGAATGTGAAATATCTCTATAAAGAGAATTATGAAATTCTGATAAAAGAAATAGTTGAAGATGTTAACAAATAGAAAAACATACCATGCTCATGACTGGGAAGAATTAACATTGTTCAAATGTCCATATTACCCAAAGCCATTTACAAATTTAATGCAATCCCTATCAAAGCACCAGCATCATACTTTAAAGTTCTGGAAGAAATAGTACTTCATTTTACATGGAACCAGAAAAATCCTCGAATAGCCAAGATATTATTCAGATATAAAAACAAATCAGAAGGAATTACACTACCAGACTTCAAATTATACTATAAATCTATACTGATCAAAACAGTATGGTATTGGCATGAAAATAGAGAGGTAGATGTATGAACAGAATTGAGAACCAATAGATGAACTCAGATACTTATCATTATTTGATGTTCGATAAGCCTATGAAAAATATAAATGGGGGGAAAGATTCCCTATTTAACAAATGGTGCTGGGTGAATTGACTGGCAACCTGTAGAAGACTGAAACTAGACCCACACCTTTCACCATTAATAAAAATTGACTCTCACTGGATAAAAAATTTAAACTTAAGACATGAAACCATAAAGATTCTTGGATGGAGAGAGTCCAGGAGAAACACTTGAAGAAATTGGCCGGAGAGAACATTTTATGAGGGAGCCTCCTTCTGCCCCCAGGGTAAGAGAAGCAGCATCAAAAATACATTACTGGGATCTGATCAAACTAAAAAGCTTCTGCACACCCAAGAACACAATAAGGAAACCAAGCAGACAGCTCTCAGAATGGGAGAGGATAATTGCAGGTTATGCTTCTGACAAAGGTTTGATAACCAGAATCCCCAGAGACCTCAAACTGATTAATAAAACAAGAACAAGTGATCCCATTTTATTGTGGGCAAGGGACTTGAATAGAAGCTTCTCTATAGAAGATATGTGCATGGCCTACCGACACATTAAAAAATGCTTATCACCTTGGATCATCAGAGAAATGCAAATCAAATCCACTTTGAGATATCATGCAATTCCTCTAAGACTTGCTCACATAACAAAATCCCATGACTACAGGTGGTGGCGTGGATGTGGAGAAAAGGGAACACTTCTGCACTGCTGGTGGGAAGGCAAGTTAATACGCCCCTTTTGGAAAGAAGTATGGAGAATACTCAGGGATCTAAAAGTATACCTGCAATTTGATCCTGCAATTCCTCTACTAGGTGTATATCCAAAAGACCAAAAATCAATTTATAACAAAGATACTTGCACCAGATTGTTCATTTCAGGTCAAATTCATAATAGCCAAGTCATGGAAGAGGCCCAAGTGTCCATCAACCCATGAATGGATTAATAAATTGTGGTATATGTATATCATGGAATATTATGCAGCCTTTAAAAAGATGGAGACTTTACCTCTTTTATGTTTACATGGATGGAGCTGGAACATATCCTTCTTAGTAAAGTATCTCAAGAACGGAAGAAAAAATATCCCATGTACTCAGTACTATTATGAAACCAATTTATAATCACTCACACTTTCATATGAAGAATAGATCCAACTATGGTCCCAGACGAAGGAGGGAGGAAGGAGAAGGTCAGATCATCAGATCGTGGGAGGGTGAATGGTGGAATCACACCAATGGTGCATAATGCTAGGGTATATGGCGGATCTATTAGTGTAGAGTATAAATATCTTAACACAATAACTAAGTAAACGAGATGAGGTATATATTAACCAGTGTGATATAAGCGTTCCTAATTCTATATGAAATCGGCACATTGTACCCCATAAATGCATTAATGTATATATGATCTATGTGTTTATGATTTAATAAAACATAAAATTTTTTTTTAAAAAACATTTATTTGAACAAAGACAATTCCTGTGTCTGGAAGCTGCTAAAATGAAACAATCCGGCAGCTCTAAGACATTGTCGGAAGGGAGAGCTCTAATAGAAAGACAGAAGGGACGCAAGAAAGCATGTGATCGGCTACAGCTACACTGTTGTCTTATTTGCTCTATGCTGTCAGACAGTCCCTGCTTATAAGTTTGTGGGCCACTTTGGTTGCTGGAGCCTATGGTCTGTTTTTCTTTAATTCAGATATTTACAACGAAGAGCTCGAGTTAAGTTTCACTTGATGTTTTCCCCAATCAAACAAGGCTGAAGTCACTCAGGGGACCTGACTGGTTTTGTCATCTTCTTGGAGAGTCTTCTGCTTTTGGCAAGTTTGGTTTCCATGAAGAGGCAATGATATGGAAGACGTGGAATGGACATTTGTATCAACCAGTGATATCCTGTGGTTTGTGCCTAGTTTAACTCATTTTAACCCTCTTCGTGCGAAAAGAAAACCATCCCGCCTCCTGGAGCATCTGTTAGTTTGTTGGTTACCACCTATAACATGGGGTTTCTTCCCTCCATGAGCCTCCGTGGAGGAGTCAGAACGGAGAAGGGAAACAACGCGACTGTAGTAGTGCGAACTCTGTGAAAGATGGACGGTGAACGGCTCACTGGCTCCTGATGCTCCTGAGAGGTCAAGTGGGATGAGGAGAGAAACATACCCAAAGAAGCGTTTCAGTGGCGTGAAGGGGCAGAGGGACATCAGTGTCCACTGAGGGGACTGAGAGACAATGTTGCCAAAACATGTTGACAGCTGTCATGTCAGGAAAATTAGTGTTGGGCTCCGTCCCCAGTTTCTGGCAAAAAACTAACCAAAGCCCTTGAGATTTGCTGAGTGATGGGAGTCTCTGTTGTTGTTCATAAAGGACCCTTTTCTGTCACTCCTGGGTCTATGCTATTGAGGTGACTTAGGGTGAGTCTCCCACAGAGCCACAGGTTAGGACTGGCCACCCCTAAGACCAGAATGGTGGTTAGAGACTGAGAACTTTCAGACACACCCCTCAGCCTCCAGGGAGAGGGGGGCTGCTGGGGATTGGGTTGTACATCCCCTCAACCACAGAGGTTCAGAAGCTTCTGAGCTGGTGGATGTGCGGGGGCTGGGGGGCTGGCACACGCAGCGGGGTGTGGATGCTCTCACTCAACCCGCTACCCACTGCTCGTCTTGTACACCTGGCCAGCCAGGCTGGCCCTGCATCGTGCCCTTTATAATAAACCAGTAATCACTAAGTTCTCCCGAGTTCTAGGAATGGTTCTAACCACTGACCAATTTCAACAGCTGGGAGGCCGTGGGTACCCTGCGTCTGTGGTGGGCCTGACAGACTGGCAGAGTGTGGTCAGCCCCCAGCACTCTCTCTGTGGCCGGTGTGGGAAGGGGGCGGGTCTCCCGTCACCGAGCCCTTGTCCTGTGGGGTTTTCTCTAACTCTGGGGGGTCAGAATGAACAGAGCTGGTGCTCTCCTAGTTGGAGTCAGACAAATGGTTGGTGCTAGAAACAAACAGAAAACAGCTTTTGGCAAGTTTGGTTTCCATGAAGAGGCATGGAAGAGATGGAATGGCTGTTTGTATAAACCAGTGATATCTCGTGGTTAGTGCCTTTCTAAAGAACTTTGCCAGGTACTCTACTTGATTCTGGTGAGAATCCTGTAAGGCTGTGCACAACGACATACTGTTCCCAGATTATAGAAAAGAGCAGTCCCAGGAAGCAAAGGGACATGTCCAAAGCCACAGAACTATGTGGTGGTGGATGCGGGACATTAATCCTGATCTCCAATTGATCTCAAGATTCACTGCTGCTTCTAAAAGTGCGAGACCTGAAGGATCCCCATTTAAACTGAAAAATCAATTTAAAATATAGAATCAGACAGATGTACCTCAGCGGTGAGGAGGAACATACTCTGAACGACTAATAGAGGGATTTGCTTTTATGGCTCTGAGATCATCACCAGTCCACACAGAATGAGTCACTTGCTCCAGTGTGTGCTGGGCTGAACGAACCTCACGGGAAGATTCTATGCCCGGGGCCTGTGGACGAGGACATGAACAATGTCACCAGCATCGGAGGAGAGGGCTGGAAGGGCAGGTGGCCTGGACACGGTCACAAGGGAAAGAGAGCACAGAGAAAAGGAAAATTTAGAGGATTATAAGGATAGCTTTTAAAAATAAAAAGGACTGTTATCTAGGTAAAAAATATATTTGGTTTCCGTTATTTTAGTGGGCAAAGCATGGATCAATTGATTCAAATCAATATAAAAAATGATTTTCCCACAACCACAATGTGCATTAGAGAGATGGTGACAGAGGTCTCTGTCGGGAGAGATGACAGTCAAGGTGACTTGGGTTGAGAGAGTGTGAGAAAGAGCATAGTGGCTACTTACAAATTTCTCGTGAGTGTAGACAGAAATCATTCCTTTTTACACTCTGATTTTATGAAAAGTGGTTTAGGATGTTAAGCATTAAAAGAGAAGAGGTTCAGTTAATTATTCATCTATGAATTCAACATAGCAAGTCAAGAAATATACTTTGGAAAGTAAGGCACAGTGTAAACTATTTCTATTCCTTGGGAAAAGGCAAAGGTATTTTCTGAAAAACATTTGATAATTTTGTATTTAAAAAATGAAACAGGTTCTTCCACTTGCCTTTCATTTTGCTTAATAAAAATTGAAAAATAATTGATAATTTTGTATAAAAACAAAATGAAACAGGTTCTTCCACTTGCCTTTCATTTTGGTTAATAAAAGTGTGCTTGTGGTGATTCGATATTTATATCTTCAGCATTGTTTGTGTGTGTAAGATGGAACTTCAGCTGGGAAGCAGGAAAGACAAAAGCAGACACCCAAGATTTATTTGACTTCAGTAGACATACTACAATGTAAGAGTGCAGTGGCCCTTTCTGCATGATGACAATAAACTTTGTATTTTTTAAACATTTTATTTCAGCTGGGAAACTTTGTCAGTTTAAGTGGGAGTTTAACATGGGTCTATACTCATTAATTCTAGAACATTTTAATGGCACATAAGAAGTATCATTCGGACGCATTTTTTTTAATACATACTTAAGCCTCCTCTTACAAAGTTCAGATTAAAGTAAATTTTATATTAATTCAAAGATTTAAAAAATTTTTTAAAGATTTAATGTGAGTTATAAAATTATGGTTCTTTTTATCACAATTAGGTAATGGAAAGTTTTAAAAGGAATAAATTTGTTAATCAGCTATAGGTTTAAATGCAGTATCAGAACATTTTGAACTAAAGAAAACCTTAGAGAGAAGCTCTTCGCACAATTTGACTTAAGAGATGAGTAAAATGAAAACCGCACTGTTGAACAACAAGCCATGGAACAACAGAAGGAATAAAATCATGCTTTCAAGTTCAATTTTGATAATAGCTAGTTCTTAACATACTGGTATAGTTTTGATATCATGACCTTCTAGAAATATGACAAGCCTTAAGATTTTATCTGTGAGTCTTCTTTTCCTACAATAGTTTAATCTCTGTTCTACTAGTAGATTTAATTCATAATATATGTGTCCGGGGTGTGTAAGAGTGAATTTGTATGCACACATCACTTCACATCTTTGTCTTTTAAAGTATATGAGTGTGATTTTAAAATGCTTTCTTTTTCTTTCATTTCCTATAACCCTTACAGAACAACAACCAAAAAATACTACATACCCCAAAATGAGTTTTTTAAAAAATGAGATAAGCTAAAATACCCAAAGAAACAGTTCAAAGGCTAAACCTTTATCAATCCAATGAGCATCATTCAACGTATTTTATGACCATTGAAGTATCATTCATTTATAAAGAAAACTTCCTCTAATAAGAATCTTTTCCATTTTGATGCTTAAATTCTTCAGGGAATTTTCCATAAACAAGTTTTTGAATTAGGTTTGATCAGTTTAGATCTTGAATCAGGTTTGATCAATATCATAAAAATTGTCTGTTAATAATATAGGAACAAATAAAAACTGGGATGACCAACAACAGGGTATTAGTTAAATCCTTTTCTTACTATAGATAATTTTTCAGAATTCATTCAGGCTTCAAACAACGGAATTCCCATTGCATGTTTCCTCATCCATTTATCGTTTGATTTAATATATATTCTGGGGATGACATTTGATAAATTCTTACATCATGACATCCCTATAATATCAGACATAAATATAAAAATGGAGCATTTCAGTTTAAAATATGCTGTATGTCATTTAATTAAAATAAGACAGCCATTCCTCAGGGAATCAGGCATCAGAATAATAGGTATCAAAATAACCAATTCAAATTTATAAAAATGATAGATAAAATGAACTACTCAATGAAACTGTTTATACTAATAAAGCGATCCAACTAAACATTTCTTACTAAGGGGTTACATTGATAATGTTATATTCCAAGAAATAAACTCTTCCTATTTTTACATAATTCCTTTCTTGTCGCTACTCAGGTTTCTTTTATTTTTAACATGTTTGAGATCATTTCCCAAAAAATTATTCTGCTGGTTAGTTGTCTAAACCTAATAACCATCAAAAAGAACTTTGAATAATAAAATTATCTAATTGGAAATGACTGACACACTTGATTATTACCAGAACCGATTCTCGGGCCCCTGGCAACTGCTCCAACACACTTGTGAGGAGTGAAATTCTTACATTCAGTATTATACAATCAGAGTTGAAATCTTGGCTAAGTGAAATGGTGTTTGTGAAAAACTGACCGGCAGTTATAAAATTCATCCTATCCTCGCTGTGGTACGGTAATTCCTACACAAAGTCAGGCCCTCTGAGAGACTCGCGTGGCACATCATGTAATGTCCCTTCTCTCCCCTTAAAACAAAAAAACTCCTTCTAAGTTGGACTTTAGGATGATGTCATTTCTTTGGAAGGATACTTTGAGAAATAATTATAAGAAGATGCTTTTAAAGATGATATCCATCATACCATACCGTGTCCTCTCTGCAGAGTGGATGGGAATATTATTTTTGTTAGTATTTATAGCAGAACTCTTTCATTTTCTATGGACTGGCTTGGTTTTTACCCAGGGATTCTGTGGTTTGGGTTATTGCATTTTCCTGTTTGCCATCACTGGAAATGTTCACAGTTGTACTTGAAGTCCCTTGTTTGTAAGGGCAGCGACTCCACAGGCAGTTTGTGGGTTATCTGTGCCCCCGGAGTCCTACTTTTAAAAATCATTGTCACTTACCTCATCTTTCTAATTCTTTTAAACAGAATTTATCTTACTTTCTCATCTGTAAGGCAAACTTATTTTTTAGGAAAGGCTGAATTTAAAGGCATAAATGCCTCAAAGTAAGAACATGGAAGAATGGGAAAGCTGTAAAGGCTGATGCCTGTAGACTAGTTGGTGCATTGGGACTGTGTGTGTTTTTCTCCTCTGCTTGTTTTCCTGATGTTTACTGTCCAGCCAATCACAACTTGTCACACCTTAGTCTGTCTTCCTGAAGTGGAGAGCTGGCAATTTACCTGATTTGATTTAATCAATGGAACAGTCAACCTTGATAATTTAGCCTGCTAATTTAACTTTGTCTACATTGATGAAATTAATGGACACATTGCCAATTTCGTCTTTTCTTTTGCTGTAAAGAATTGCAAAGGAGAGGGGAGGGGAGGGGAGGAGAGGGGAGGGGAGGGCAGGAGGGGAGACGAACCAAGAGAACAGGATGGCAGGAGGGATAAGGAAGGAAGAGCAAATTCACTTTCTTATTCAGGTTATAGATACTACACAAATCATGGCAAAAAGGCAGCAAGGGGTATCTGAAAGTTTCATAGCTTTTCAACTCTGGCTTATGGACATTAGCCACTGAATTGAATTGTCATCAGAACGTGACGCAGTGGGAAAGAAGATCAACTCGGAGAACAAAGCTCAAGGGTTCCCGTTTCCACCCTGTGTGAGAGTGTGTGTGTGTGTGGGGGGGAGGGTAGCCATTGATTCCTCATAGCTTTTTGCTCTTAACCATAGAATAAATATATATTATATATTATCCATATATATAATGGATATCATTCATCCAATTTCATGCATGATATTTTTTATCAGTGACACTTTCTCTCCCCTCAGAGAAACACTCAGACTACTTGTACACCGAGGTTTTCATCATGACATTACTCCTGCAAACTTGCACTAAGATGTCCCTGATTTCATTTCCTTTCTTAAGAAGTTTAACAAGAAATTCAATGTTTGTTCATTGATGTAACTGAAGTTTCATCATTCTCAGGACAGTACACAAAGACAACACACAACAACAATAAAGAATGCCACCCAGCAAGGCACTGCCACACGGTAACACAGACACCACCGTGAGACACCGACAGGTTCCTCCAGGTCACGAACCTCACCCCGCTGTCTGTACAGAGCTGTCAATGCAAGCACACGGTGGTGAGTTCATGAACTTAATTGTCAGGCCTCGTGTGTTCTAAAAAGATACTTGAAAAGTATAGTACTCAGTATCTTTCTGTCAATCCTATTTTATAAACCAGTGATATTAAAGAAACTTTAAAAACTGAAGACATCATCAAGATCATAAGTTTTAACAAGCATCAGAGAGGGAAAGAAAGCATGGGCGGAGAATGTGGCCACATGAAAACGGAGATTCGGTCAAACAATTAATTTTTACTTTAAAAGTGTCAGCTTGTAAAGATTCAGAAAAGATACATAAGTGGATGCTCTCACCAACAAAAAATAAGTTTATTTACTTTCCCAACAGTGGCTGTTTACAGTTTTTGGAATCATTATTAAGTTATAGGTCAAAAATATATCATTATTTGTATTAACCATCTTCTGTTATCAAAAATGACCATCATTTCACATGTTTTGATTATTTTTAAGTCTTCATTTTGTCTCTTTATACTTTTTCTCACTTTAAATGTCAAGAGAACTCTTTCGTATTCTTCCTTGAGAGGCTAACACACATGTAGACTGTGAAAGCACAAATTGTGTGTACTGCACTCACACCTATGAAGGCCCTGGGTTATATTGCAAGTGTTCTGATTTAACTACTTAGAGCAGCTGTTCTCAACCTGTGGGACGTGACTCCTTTGTAACAATGAAAATACATCTTGCATATCATATATTTACATTACGATTCATAACAGTAGCAAAATTAGTTATAAAGTAACGAAAGAGGGTAACTTTTCCTCTTTCATTTTTACATGGATGGAGCTGGAACATGTTCTCCTTAGCAAAGTATCTCTAGAATGGAAGAAAAAGTATCCAATGTATACACCCCTAATATGACAAATTCTTTATCGTTCAAGTGAAGGCTACAACCCATTTATTGCACAGGAAGAAAGGGAAAGGGGAGAGGGAGGGAAGGGGAGGGAGAGGGTGGGGGAAGATGGGACAAAGGGTGAGATCACATGTGTGGTACATATTTGAAGGGTCACGAGAAAACTTCTAAACAAGGATCAAAAATGTTTTCATATAGTAAACGAGAAAATATCATGAATGGTATGTCAATCAGGTTAATAAAATATCTCAGATTGCATGTGAAGTCCCCACACTGTACCCCATGGTTGAACTAATGTACACAACTATGATTCAATAAAAAAAAAAAAAAAAAGATATCACCTAACCCCAGTGAGAATGGCCCACATCAGAAGGCCTCAAAGCAGTAGATGCTGGTGTGGGTGTGGAGAGAACAGATCACTCATGCACTGTTGGTGGGACCACAGGCTAATACGGCCTCTGTGGAAAGAGTATGAAGATTCCTCAAAGAACTAAAAGAGGACCTTCTATTTGATCCTGCAAGCCCATTACTACGTATCTATGAAACGGGGGCGGGGAAGATATTTTACCATTAAGGACATTTACACTTGAATGTTTACAGCAGCACACTTCACAATCACGAAGATGTGGAAAGAACCCAGGCACCCTTCAACATATAAATAGATTAATAAAGTGTGGCATAGGTATACCATGGAATAACTATTCAGCCACAAAAAGATGGAGATTTTCTATCTTTTATAACAACCTGGATATATGTGGAGAACGTCCTCCTAAGTGAAGCATCACACGTGCTCAGTACCAAATTAAAACTAGTGGATTAATAACTACATCCCCATGTGAGAGAAAAAGCTCAAATTCAAGTAGGAAGAGAGAGAAAGGGGTTGGATAATCTCCCGCCTAACAGGTACATTGCAAAGGGATATCTCACACTTCCTAAGTGGAGGACACTGCTACAACTCAGACTTCAACCTCACCTAAATACACTAGGTACCCTCATTGTAGTACTCCCACATTAATCTGAAATTTAAAAAAAAAACAGCAACAGGAACTTTCTTAAGACTTTGATTTTGGCAAAATAGTTTAATCTATATTTTGTATTCCTTAGAATAAACAAAAACAATCACTGGCCAGTTAATTTTTCAGAATCCTTATTTGGCTCTGGGACACTTCCTCCAATGTCAATTAGTGGCAACTCTATCCTTCCAGGTACTCAAGCCAAATACCTTGGTATCATTCTTGACTCCTTGGTTTCTACCACAACCCATATGTGGGTCACCCACAAACCTTTTTGTCTCTTCCTTAGAAATACATCCAAAATTCAATCTCACTCATCACAACCTCCCCCATGATTCAAGAGACCCCATTTCTCACCACTGTGAACTCCCTCAGTCTATTCTTAACACAGTAGCCAGAGTGATCTCTATTAATATGGAAATATCAAATCAATACTCTGCTTGAAGGCTCTATTTTTTTCCCCTGTCTCAATCAAAGAGATACTCAGTCTGTACAGAGATTTACAGAGTTTTGCATGAGCTGGCTCACTCCCTACCATTCATTCTCTGACATGGGGTCTGAGACCTTTCCCAGATACAGACACTCACTGCATTCCATCTACACTGGACTTTGTTATTTTCAATTTATTTCTTTTGTATTTGTAATTATTATGGGTACATGATAATTGAATGTATTTATAGGGCACATGGGATGTCTTGATACAAACATACAATGTGAATGGATCAAATTGGGCAACCGATGCATCATAACCATGCCAATCATTCCTCTCCCAGAGATGGGACTTGCTATTCCACCTACCTTGGTATCCTTTCTACCAGATATACTTGTTACTTTCTCACTTCTTTCAGATTTTTATTTGATGCTCAGTTTCTCAGAGGTTTTTTTCTGACTTCTTCATTTAGATTGAGCATGCATGCACACACATGCACACATACGTGCACCCTTATCTGCCTACCTTCTTTATTTTTCTCTAAAACACTAGTGGTAATTCAAAATATTTGAATATTGCTTAGCTACTTTTGTCAGAAAATTATCCCAACTTGGAAATAAAAGAGATTATTAGGTGTTCTTTTGACATAGTTCTGAGATTTACTTCTCTCTTGGCTAGGCTATTTTAAAATTCTATAGGACATAGGTTAACTTGTAGAATAGATGTGTGTCTAGTTGAGATGCAAATAACTTCTCTTTGGTGAAACAGATAAAACCAAAGTTTATCATTTATGTCCCTGTTGGTCATTAACCACTTGTGTATCTAACCCAGCAAGTATGCCCTAAAAATTAACTGTAAATATTTAACTTCTCAAGTGATCTTTAAACCTGTTTTAACATCTTACTGATTCTCTTATTAATTAATAAATTGAATACTACTATTGAAATCTCCATTTTACATTTACAAGAGAGTCATCATACTGCCCTTTTGAAAATTGTACTCTAATATTTTGTTACCCATCTCCTCACATTAGAATATAATTTGAATCAGGAAAGGGAGTTTTATGTTACGAGTGCCTACCATCATTGTGGGCACACAATGACCAAAATCTTATGAATTGAGAGCTTCATTTTTAGGAATTCTAAATCATCTTGAATATTTTTCTTCTGTCTGTTAACTTCTAAATAAAATGCCACAAATATCTATTCCTCTTTGAATTTATTGCTTTTTACAAGTAAGGGCTAGACAGAACATGGGAGAAGAAAAAGGTATTTAATCCATTTCTATCAAGAGCCTTTCTTCTTGACATAGACCTGTGGTCAGACAGGGCACTTAACACAGAATGTCTAGTGAAAGAAGGAATAAGTCCCAGACATGCACTAATAAATCATGTTTATTACATATATAAGCACAGACAGGTCATTTCAAAAAAAACTGAAATTTATTGACTAGCAAAAGAAAACTATCTAATGCTTTCCATCTATTTGTCAACTGAAAGCATTTTTATAAAAAACTCTGTTCAAGTCATTTCAGACCAAAGTTTGTATCCTCTCCAACAAGGAGGGTGATGGTGGGAAGGAAATGAATGAAGAAAACCTATTAGAACAGGAGGAAAGAATGATTGAGTTCTGATTTTCCAGGTAAACAACTTTGATGCCTTCTTTGGCAGCTTGGTTAATGCCTTTTGGAGGAAAGAAATGGGAACTCTAGCTGTGGAAAGAGGAAACAGATCCCCAAATCCATCAAGGCAAGGATTTGAGCTTTTAAAACACACTAGGAAGGGTCTCAAGGAACGCTCTCTAACAGAAACACAATGTGAGCAACAAGGTAACTTTAAATGTTTTAGTAGCCACATTACAAAAGTACAAATAAAAGAGAAATTAATTTTGGCTCGGCACCAGTAGCACAGTAGTTATGGTACCAGCCACATACACTAAGGCTGGCGGGATTCAACCCAGCCTGGGCCAGCTAAATAATGACAACTGCAACAACAAAAAAAATAGCTGGGCATTGTGGTGGGTGCCTATGGTCACAGCTACATGGGAGGCTGGGGCAAAAGAATTGCTAAAGCCCAAGAGTTTAAGGTTGCTGTGAGCTGTGATGCCATAGCACATTATGGAGGACAACATAGTGAGACTCTGTCTTAAAAAAAAAAGAGAGAGAGAAATTAATTTTAATACTACATTTTGCTTAACTCAACTAAACATTAAAACTAAATACTAATACTAAAATATTATTAATTCAACCTGTAATCATTATATGAAATTGATCAAGATTTTGCATTCTTTTTCTTAATGCTAAGTCTTCAAAATCCAGTGTGCACTTTATACTTAATACATGTTGCAATTCAGACTAACCCTAAATCAAGTGGTCAAGAGTCCACATACCATGGAGCTACCATATTAGAAGATGGATGTGTAGAAGGAGCTATTCTTTCACATAGCCCTGATCTAGTCATTTACATCTATCCTTTTGTAATCACAGCATCACAGTCAGGGATATTATTTTTACATGGCTAGGTGAAGAGAGATAACCACAATTCATCAAAAGACTGCCAGATTCAACAAGACGTGATGATTTTCTTTTTTCATTTTGATTCCTGTAAAGAATATGACTTGAGGCCATACCTTTAATCAAAAATGCAGCCCTGAAGCAGTTTCTTCCTGAGAGTTTTCTGTCATCCATAAGTTCACATCAATCATGAAAGTAGTTTAAAAAAAGATTTGGAAGCATGGAAAGGGTTATTTCTTATCTTCACAATGATGCTTTGCATTTTTATGCTTCATTATTAAGCTTCTTCTAGTTCTATGATAATCTATACAAGTTAAAAATTATTTTGTGAGTCCCCAAATGGCTCTTTTTCCCAGGACCTTCATTTAACCTAATGACCATAATTGTTTCTAATAATAACTGTAATTGTCCTACATATTTATATTGGTTTTTCACACATATTTTCTTGTTTGAGCCTCAGTGTGATCTCATGAGGTAAACACAGTTTATGGCAGAGGAGACCATAGTTCCCACAGGGTTTAGAGGCTTATCAGGGTCATACAGCTTATAAGTGAAACCAAAAAAAATTAGTACTGAAACAGGTGTTGGTTCGTGAAAACGTACAAACAGAGATTTTCCTAAGGTGAATTTTCAGGTTTTATTTTTCTAAAGGAGTTAATTATAACATTATTGATAACATAATTGTGAGAACTGGTTGTCTGCAAACTTTCTCCTGCAATGTTCTCAGACTTAAGTAGTAGTATATATTAAGCAGTATTTTATGCCTATTAAACAAAGCACCATTTAATTTTTTGATCTCCCTAAATTGCCAAAGGCAATAATTGGAAATTATTCGAGAATGAGCAACCTCAATGAGCCCATTAACTTAAAAAATATTTTGGTGAATGAATAAACTAAGGCGCAAATTTGTTCCCAGTTTTTTCAAGCAATGAAGAAAGAACATGTTATAGAAAGTATTTGTCTTCATTGAAGAGTAACCTTATGTACAAAAAGCTTTCTTGGGTTAACACTGTCTAGTAAAAATATAATCCAAACCATATATATCATCTTAGATTTCCTAGTAACTGTTATTAAAAAGGTAAAAATAAACAGTGAGATTCATTTTCATGATATATGAGTAGTTGAGGAATAGTAAACAGAGAGACTGAGTACACAAATGGACAACAGTCAAGCCATATATGACAACAGAACTCAACCCTTCACCTCTGGGCAGGAAGCAACCAACCTGCCTGAGAGGCCAAACCATAACCTCTGTCCTGATTGGCCTAGAATGGTCAGGACTTGGTCAGTGACCACCAGCTTTCATAAATGTTGCTCCCTCTCCCAATTCAGAACCAACTAGAGAAAGCCAAACTACTCCCCAAACCAACTAGGTAAGATAACCCGCTTCTAGGCACCCCTCTACAGCTTCCCTATGCCCATACGCACAATCGGGACATACCTGAAACCTTCCCTTTTTCTAATAGAAAGATTTCAAAGATTTCATTTCATTTTTTCCCCTTGCCCTCCTCTTGGTCTGTGACAAACACAAGTGATGGTGGCTGATGTCCTTGCAAACTCTAAATAAAGAGCCTCTGTTTGTTCTCATATGAGTGGTCTTCATTTATTTCCACAAAAGCTTTGATTAGCCTTCTTGTGATGACTAAAATAATCAAACACCCTCTTAATTCTCCCTGGAGGTTGAATGTTTTGCTTATTTAATAAGGTGCTAGCCATTATGCTGGGTCTTAGAAACTAAGTCAAGAACCAGAGATTCAGTTTTTTCCCTCAGGGAACTTAGAGCTCAACAAAAGCACACATAAATAAATGTTTAATAAGTTGTACTAAACACTACAAAGGAAAAATGCACTATGGATGAAAGTACAGAAGAGGACCTCAACACTTTAATATTCATAAGATGGGAACGCCAATTCTTCTCAAGAGAAACCTTTTATCAAGTCTACTTACTTGGATGTCAACAAATGCTTGGCAATATGAAAAATATTTTTCCCAGCCGACTTGCACATTGAAGATCAGACGTTTTTCCTTATCATCCTGTTTTTTAAATCCCTTTTGGCTTGTTTCTCATGCTAGCTCAGTAAACACACCCGGATGGTTCCTGGCAGTCCTTCAGCAAGAGACAATACAGAGACGAAAATTTCCTATTAAATAAAATAACTATGGCTCACTCAGGGGTAGCTGAAATAATTGCTCTCTAATTTTTTGTGTATTAATAGCTCTCATTTTACCCAGGCAAAGAACTGTGCCAACGTTTGATTTCATTAAACCTGAAATGTTTTCATTTTGGCTGAATTTCAGGTAGTTCAAACACCAGAAGTGTTTTCTTCATTTGAACACTTTTATAAATTTTACTAAATTTGTTTTTAAATCTTAGAAAAATACATTGACTCATATTTTAATTTCATACTTACATGAAGACTATGTATTTTTCCTTTAATGTAATTCAATCTACATGGATTTTCTTTGACGAAGAAAAACTCAGAGAATTAGCTTAAATATTTGGTAAAATAATGTATGAAGTATTCTGAGGTCTGGAGCCCATAACTAGATGCATTCAACACTTTCTCTTCATAATGGGGTAAGCAGGAAACCCAAAAAAATACTTCAAAAATGTCTTAATTATTAATGATATATATGGTCTTATTATCTTTTTGCTACCCATATCCTTGGAATTCTCATATCTAAATCATCTAAAGTCATAAAATCTAGACTGACTCAATTAATTTGAAAAGAAGGCACAGCAGCGTATCACTTAATGGTATGAAGCCATGTTTACCTTTCAAGATCCTTAGGTTGAATAGTTTAAAGACTGGTTAAAATTATGTTTGTTATGAAATTCTAATGAATATTATCAAAGTATGAAAATACTAATAACACACATTTATTTTAAAAACCTATGAAAAATACAAACCTTTGAATTCTTCAAAGCACGATAACATCAGGACACCAAAATTCTATTAATATTATTTTCAAAAGGGATTCTGAATTCCTGTATAATTGGAATAGAAGCTATACTCCAAACAATAACTGTCAGAAGAACTAGAATTTTTGTTTATACTTGTAGTGTGTCGTAAAAAACAAGCTTTCTTTCAGAGGCTGTTGTTCTCTGTGAGTTTAGATTATTTTATAACGCCCCCCAAAATCACACAGTTTTGTAAAGCACTATAATCATGTAATAATGAACAAGAAATAAATGAGGAATTCATACTATTCTAATTTTCTCTTAGTGACCTTAGAGAACAAGGTCACTGTGCTTGTGTAAACCACACTATGCAAGGGCCTCCCTGAGCACCAAAGAAGAATATATATCTTTCCTAGTGGTCTGTCTGTCTGGGTCTCACAAAAACTAAGAAGGCTTTTCCTGAGGCTTAGAATCCTATTCCTGAAAATCCTGGGTAAGAGATGATGAATGACAGACAGGAGCATAGTTATTTGTCTGCGGGTTGCTTGAAGAGGGAGACCCAGAGATGGTAAAGGAGGGCTCACAGACATGCTTACATACAAATTCTCCCACACTTTCAAATCTACACTCTCTTCTCTCACTCTCCTTACAGGAATAATGTTTATTAATTATTTATGTATTTATGATTTATTTTAATTTATTTATGATTTATTTTATTTATTTAAATGCTTATTTATTATTTATTTGTTACCCTTGGTAGAGTGCCGTGCATCATAACTCACAGCAACCTCAAACTCTTAGACTCAAGCAATCCTCTTGCCTCAGCCTCTTGAGTAGCTGGGACTACAGGCACCCACCACAATACCTGGCTATTTATAGAGGTGGGGGTCTCACTCTTGCTCAGGCTGGTCTTGAACTCCTGAGCTCAGGTGATCCACCTACCTCAGCCTCCCAGAGTGCCAGGATTACAGGTGTCAGCCACCATACTCCAGATTACTTTTTAAAGAATGACTCTCTCACTCTCTTCATAGGAATAATTTTTTTAAAAATTACTCTTCCTGAGAGATAGGTCATAAATTCATAAGATAGTCTTGCTGTCCATCAGTATAGCGTTTAATTGTTCTTTCCTCCATTCCACTAACTTAATCCTTACTTACTCCTTCTCCAAAACCCTTTAATTTTTAAGGCCTTGCTTGACTCACTGCTTTGTTTTGGTTTTGCCTGCTAAGTTTCATTGACTACTTCTAAAGCACACTGAGCTCTCCCTCCTCTGTCTGTAGCTCTTGCTGTTGCTGCCTATCATCAGACATGTACCCTGTACCACTTTTTATCTTGCGTGTGTATGTGTTTTGTTTCTCTGATTGTCATGTGAACATGGACCATTGCTACAAGTGACCAAAAACACCTGTGGTGGTAAAAGTCAACAAAAAATAATGTTTCTTAAATGCAGGAGAGGAAAAAATATTTCATGAGTTTACACTGTAGAATATAGGGTATGTTGAAATTAACTAAATAATATATTTTTTAAAAAACTGAAGTGTCTAGTCAGAAATATTTATAATGAATTTAATAAACTTGAAAGCTTTAATCTCCTAAAAAAAAAAAAAAAAGCTTTAATAACCTAAAGCACACCTTATTTGTGAAGAAATATATTACCTGGAAAAGCTGGTAGCTCTAGGCTAAAGCATATAAGAAAACCTGGTCAGCTGGACTATTTGAAATTTTCAAGGAACATTTCAACAAGTCTAAGATCTTAATGGCCACATTTTCTTCTAAATATGAGTAGAACATTTCTTAACTAGGAGTTGCTACTCTGAGAGATTCAACTCCAAAAAAACAGAACAAACTAAGGAAGGTGAGTAATATAAATACTCTATATCCTTAAGTAGCATGGTGTTCCAGCCAAATGGACTCCTACCTCTCAGTATTTCCAGAAGTTCTCTTGGAACTCTAAAGTAATTTGATCAGGTCAGTCTGGTCTTACCCAGCAGCAAACACAGAAGCATAAATTAAGACCTGGAAGCCAGGAGCATTTTTGTCACACATCTTGATTTAGCCAAACCTGCAAGTTTAAACAAAGAAACCTTAAAGATGAACAGAAATCACAACACTTTAAATGGTGGAGAAGGTTCATTTTCATTTTTATTTTTTTTAACAGAAACATCATTTTTTAATAAAGGAATCAGGAGCGTAGCAATGATTTTTTCCCCCAATTCACATTCTCATTTCCTGTAAGTACCTCCTCACACATAAGTCCTGTCACTGGTGGGCTTTGTTATAACATTACATAGCTTCTGCCTACGAAGTGGTCGATCCTTCATTAGTGATTTATATGTTACTCAGAAGGTACAAGTTTTCTGGGACTTTCATCAAGAGTTTCAAATTCTCATGTTATCTTATTTTTTTCATTTATTTATTAAATCATAGCTATGTACGTTAGTGCAATCAGTGTGCGGGCTTTATATACAATCTGAAATATTTTCATCCAACTGTTTGACATAACCTTCATGAGATTTTCTTGTTTATTATGTGAAAACATTTGTGTTCTGCATTTAGTAGGTTTCGCCTGTCCCTTCTAAGAAGCATCATAAGTGAGATCCCACCATTTACCCTCTCTCCACCCACCCTCACCCACCCCATTCTCTCCCTTATCCCATTACCCATATTCTTGTACTATAATTGGGTTATAGTCTACATATGAAAGCTATAAATTAGCTTCATAGTAGGGCTGTATACATTGGATACTTTTTCTTCCATTCTTGAGATACTTTGCTAAGAAGAATGTGTTCCAGCTCCATCCATGTAAATATGAAAGAGGTAAAGTTTTCATCCTTCTTTAAGTCTGCATAATATTCCATGGTATACATGTACCATAATTTATTAATCCATTCATGGATTGATGGGCACTTGGGCTTCTTCCATGACTTAGCAATTATGAATTGGGCTGCAATAAACCACCTTCAGATACATGAAAAAATGCTCACTATCCTTAATCATCAGAGAAATGCAAATCAAACCTACCTTGAGATATCATCTAACTCCAGTAAGATTAGCCCACGTAATAAAATCCCGAAACCAGAGATGCTGGCATGGATGTGGAGAAAAGGGAACACTTCTACATTGCTGGTGGGAATGCAAACTAATACACTCTTTTTGGAAAGACATTTGGAGAATACTCAGAGAACTAAAAATAGATCTGCTATTTGATCCTATAATTCCTTTACTTGGTATATACCCCAAAATCACATTATACCAAAGATATCTGTACCAAAATGTTTATTGCAAGTTCATTTTTAATTAAAGAAAAATCAGTAATAAACACAGCTAAAAACTAGAGCGTGTTCTGCTCCTTGTCTCTTGGTTTTGCAGCTTACTTATCTGCAAAATGGACTGCTGCAAGGATGAGCTGGAGAGCACGTGATATATGCAAAATATGACTTAATTTTTTTGTATTTTAGATTGATGTTACAGTATAAGCAATTAGGTTACAATGTTTTCATTTGTTAGGTAAAGTCCCTGTTGTAGTTGTGTCCTGCCCATAGCAGGGAGGTGCATCATACACCCTTACATGCACCCATTAAGTGGGATACGCCTTACACATTGCACACATTAAGTAGAAGCACAATGTCCTCCCCTTGCAAAATATGATTTAGCAACTAAAAGTCAACATCTACTTCTGACTCAACACACTTTAACTACTAACTGACAACATGCTTAAGGGACAGTCCTACTGCCCTTCTAGTATTGCCATAGACATTTCAAGGACTTTCCTAGCAATAGCATTTATCTCCTCTCATTTATTTCCAACCTGTTGTTGTTCACATTTTGACTTTGCCTGGCTCTGAACTTCTAATGCCCATTCTGCCTCTGACTTTGAGCATGAATTCTCCTTAATCTCTCTAGCCTCTGAAACTTTTTCCAAAATATTTGGTCTTAGATTAGCCTCTCTGGTTTATCTGCTACCAGCATTTACTACGTAAATAAAGAACTTGTAAACACACAATGAAAACGTAATAGGAGCTTTAAACTCTTGCATTTTTAAAATGATAAACATATGATTTCAAATAATTTGCAGATTTGCAGAAAAGTTGCAAAGATACTACAAAGATTTTCCCATATACCTTTTACCCAATTTTAATTTTCCTCAACATTATCATCTGACATTACTCCGGTACATTTTCCAAGTTGAAGAAACCAAAATTGGTTTATTGTTATTAACTAAGCTCTAGATATTTCTTTTAAACCAATTTTTCTATTAGAGTTCTTTTTCTGCACCAAGATCAATTTCAGGATACCACGCTGCATTAAATGATGCACCTCTTCAGTTCCCACATGTCTTTGACATTTTCTCAATATTCCTTTGTTTTTCACGACCTTAACACTTTTGAAGTGTACCAGCCAAGTATTTTGTAATATATTGCTCAATTTGGATTAACCTGATGTAGTTTTCTCACTGTTGGAGAAGGATTATGGGTTTTTGAAAGAATCTCACAAAGGTGAGCACCCTTCCTCATCACAGCATACCAGGGGGTATCTAGTATCCTCCTGACATCATGAGGATATTAACCTTCAGGTAAGGTAGTGTTTCTCCAGCTCTCCACTATAACGTTACTTTTCCCCTCTAGTCTTTGGAAGTGCGACTCTTAAACTTTTTAAAGGCAAACAGACTTAAAATATCTTAGAGAAATCCAGTGGAGGAGAAATCAAAGAAGTAGGAAGAAAACCCAGAGAGTTTGTTTTATATAGTCAAGAAAGACAAAGGCGATTTGGGAATTAGGTCATGGTCAACAGTGTCAAATACCCTGGGAAGTAAAGTAAAAAAATTACTGAAAAATGTTAAATAGAAGGTGATGTTTAGGAAGTATGTGAATAGGTGACTAGAGAAAGAATCACAGCCTTAAAGGGGATTATTAGGGATTCTTTGTTTTGCCATGTTTTTAATGGTGAAGCAACTTGAGAAGACTTGCACGCTGAGGAGAAGAGACATGAGTGAAAGAAAGAGGAAGAGACGGGGTCAGGGCTAAAGACGTAGGCAACTTTGCTGACGGGGTCAGGGCTAAAGACCTAGGCAACTTTGCTGAGTAGAATAAGCATACATGGGTTATGTCACTATACCTGTCAGAATGTTTGGTTAGTCTTCATTGATGGAGTTGTCTGAATTATGACTTGTCAAGAATGCTCAGAGTTTCATGAAACAGAGAATATCATCTCAGAAATTACATGCTCTTTAAAAAAATAAAATAAGTGATGTCTACAAAGAACTCAATCAACAAAAAAAGATCCAGCAATCCCGTATATCACAAGGCAAGAGACATGAATAGAACCTTCTCTGATGAAGACAGATGAATGGCTAACAAACATATTACAAAATGCTCATCATCCCTAATCATCAGAGAAATGCAAATCAAAACCACCCTGAGATATTACCTAACCCCAGTGAGAATGGTCCACATGACAAAGTCTCAAAACTACAGTCGGTGGTGTGGATGTGGAGAGAACTGGACTCAAGGGCCCAGTCTGGCTTACAGGGGCCAAATTAGAATTCATTCAACACTTTTACATTGCTGATGGGACTGCAAACTAATACAATCTTTTGGAAGAAAGTATGGAGAATCTTCACAGAACTCAAATTAGACCTCCCATTTGATCCTGCAATCCCATTACTAGGCATCTACCCAGAAGAAAAAAAAGTCCTTTTATCATAAGCAGATTTGCACTAAACTATTTATTGCAGCTCAATTTGCAATCATCAAAATGTGTAAACAGCCTAAATGCCCAACAACCTAGGAATGGATCAACAAGCTGTGGTATATGTATACCATGGAAGACTATTCAGCCACTAAAAGAGATGGAGGTTTTATATCTTTTGTACTAATCTGGATTGAGTTGGAAGACATTCTTCTTAGCAAAGAATCGCAAGAATCCAATGCAATTGGTGCAGCGCCTGTGGCTCAAAGGAGTAGGGCACTGGCCCCATATGCCGGAGGTGGTGGGTTCAAACCCAGCCTTGGCCAAAAAAAAAAAAAAAACTACAAAGAATCCAATGTACTTAATTCTAATATGAAGGCAGTAGATGATCTAATACATAGTGGGGGGGTAGGGGAAAGAGGGAGTGGGGAAACGGGAGGAGGGAGGAAGTTTGGGGAGTCACAGTGTATAGCATACCTCTTGGTGGTGGGACACAATTATTAGAGGTAATCTTCCTAACAATTGCAATCAGTATAAACTAATTCTTTTTCCCTCAATGAATCCCAAACAAAAAATAAAATAAAATAAAGAAATAACTGATATCATTCCTTACATGTGTCCCAATCTCCCAGGAGCTGTTATTCCAGAAATTTAGTTGACTGTTCGGAGCTATCCTATGTCTATTCTATTAGCAATTCTCATGCCCTGGGTAAATTTGCTTTTCAATAAATCTGGGAAGATTTTGGCCAGATAGACAAGAAGCTTAAAAGAAATTTTTGGTTTACACTAATACTCTATTTATCTTTAGTGAACTCCATCAGTTATTAAGCTTTTATTTTATTTATTTATTTATTTTTTTGAGACAGAGCCTCAAGCTGTCACCCTGGATGGAGTGCTGCGGCATCATAGCTCACAGCAACCTCCAATTCCTGGGCTCAAGCGAGTCTCCTGCCTCCGCCTCCCAAGTAGCTGGGACTGCAGGCGCCCACCACACGCCTGGCCATTTTTTGGTTGCAGCCGTCATTGTTGATTGGCGGGCCCAGGCTGGATTTGAACCCACCAACTCAGGTGTACATGGTTGGCACCTTAGCCCGTTGAGCCACAGGTACCAGCCAAGTTTTCATTTTTTTAACGTGAGAAAGCATAGCTTATTTTCTGTGACCAGTACTATTGCTTGTCAGCAGCTTAAAAATAGTAAAGATTGATTTTTCTAATTTCTAGCACAGTTTTCTTTTTAATTAGAATTCGTTCAAATTTTCTTATTTTCTCTGAGACACAACAGAGGTTTGGGTGGGAGTGGTGGTGGTTTTCAAGAGGATATAGGCAAGTCCAATAAAATAAGTAGATTCTTAATGAATCTTATAAATATGAGTTTAAAATACAGCATAGGACAAACAGCATTTAATAAAATAAAATACAAATTTAATACAATGGATAATTTTGGAAAAAATTATAAATACATAATCTGCTCTAATTGAGCAATTTTACTTCTGAGAATTCATATTAATGCTTGTAATGAGTTAATTAACAGCAAATAAATGAATTAATTAATATGTTTCAGGTGGATACTGTACAAGTGAAAAACTGTGCACATTTTTATTATTTTCAGCAATGATAAAGCAACAAAACCATATATGAAGCTGGAATGAGGCTGAGGAAAGAATAAGCTCTCTTTAAAAGGAAAGTTTAAATCTTACTCATATTTATCTCTCCAACACTTGATAGAATGCCTAAGTTCAAAATATTTGTTCTTTGTTGTATTCATTAGTAATTTAGAAATATGTGAATATAATAATTAATCAAATTATCAATAAGTAATTAAACATAAATAGAAAAATTAGGTTAACTAAGCATCAGTCTTGTTCCCCAAATCTGACTCTCACATTGCCTCTAAATTTTTGAAGACGTCAGAAAGGTATTGACAGGAAATAATTCAAAGATATACACATAATTGTTAGCATACTGTTTTACTAGTAGATGGAGTAAATCAACCCACAGATTAGTTTTATCTAACAACAGCAAAACTAGATGCATATAAAAAGAGGAAGAGGAAAAAAAACAGCTGAGCAATAGTGACTTACATTTACATATTTTTGGAGTAAAGTGATTAGCTGTCTGCTAGTAGAAAGCACAAGTGATTTTGAGCAAGTTGACTAAGGGTATCAAAGAACACAATTAGAAAGGTCTCACCAAGGAATCAGCAAACTCTGACCCAAGGGCCCAGTCTGGCCTCCAGGGGCCAATAGTGACCCCCCATGGACCAGGGTAGTCATGCCTGTTCATTTACATATTCATTGTCAATGGCTGTTTTCACACTGCAGTTATAGAATTTGAATCTGAGCTTTAATGCTCACTCATTCAGAAGTCTTATGTGAGCACCCACACCAAAGACTATATCACTCTGAAAACTGAAAATAATTATTCTCTGGCCTTTTATAGAAAAGTTTACCAACTCTGG
The DNA here is from genome assembly GCA_963573935.1 of Arctocebus calabarensis. Lineage (NCBI taxonomy): Eukaryota > Metazoa > Chordata > Mammalia > Primates > Lorisidae > Arctocebus > Arctocebus calabarensis. The sequence continues at coordinate 27,632 of CAUYON010141491.1, forward strand.
TCCAAATATAGCAGTTGAATGACAGAGATTGTCAAATCATATTTTAAAAAAAAGAGCAAGACCCAACTATATGCAGTCATCCCTCAGTATCTGTGGGGAATTATTTCCAGAACATTCTCCAGATACACAAATCCATGAATGGCATTTACATTAATATGAATGCCATGGTCCCTTATATAAAATGGCATATTATTTGTGTATAACCTATGTACATCCTGCTGTATACTTTAAATCATCTCTAGATTACTTACAATACCTAATATAATATAAATAATAGTACTTATACTGTATTATTTAGGGAATGATGTCAAGAAAAACAGCCTGTACATATTCAGTACAGATGCAACCATCCTTTTCTTCCTGAATACTTTTCATCCATATTGGTTGGACCCACTATGCAGAACTCACAGTTACAGAGGGCTGACTATACTGTCAGTGACAAAGAGTGGCTTTAAATATAAACACTGGGTAAGTTAAAACTAAAAAGACAGAGAAAAACATGCAAACATGCAATCAAAGAAAGCTAGAATAGCTATATTAATGTTAGACAAAGAATGTTATAGAAAATAAAGAAGAACTACTCAGGAAGCTGATAGAAGATGATCTCTTGTGCTCTGAAGTTGTCTTATTGACAGGTTGAGCTTACCATGTGTTCCCACACACAGTAAGTTATTTAGGCTTCCCAAGCCAGTGAAGTAGGCAGGACAACATGCCCTTGTCCATCTGAGGAAAGTGGGGTTCAAAGAAGTGATGGTGCTCACATAAGACTTCCAAATGAGTGAGCATTAAAGCCCAGATTCAAATTCAAACCTTTTTTTTTTTTTTAAGACAGAGTCGTAGTATGCCACCCTCTGTAGAGTGCAATAGCATCACAGCTCACAGCAACCTCAAACTCTTGGGCTTAAGCGATTCTCTGACCTCAGCCTCCCAAGAAGTGGGGACTACATGTGCCCACCACAATGCCTAACTATTTTGTTGCTGTTGTTGCAGTTGTCTTTGTTGTTCAGCTGGTCTAGGCTGGGTTCAAACTAGCCAGCCTCAGTGTATGTGGCCAGCGCTGTAACCACTGTGCTATGGGTGCTGAGCCAATCTTAAACCTTTAATTTCCTGTTAAACCTTTCATTTCCTGTCCTGAGCCCTTCCCTCAACCCCAGGACATCTTAATCTGGCCTAATGGTGAGAGTTACCTGGGGAGCTTGGAAAAGGAAAACAAATTCCAGACCAGCCTCTCTCCAGATGACTCTGATTCTGCAGGTCAGAGATGGAGCTGGAACTTTGTATTTTTTCAAAAGCTCACTGGATTATTTTCATGATTGGGTCAGTTGGAAAGAAGCTAACACAGTCTCATCTATCTCTTATGAAGAGGGAACATTTACTCTGTTAACTACTGGTTTTCCAAATACCAAGATTGAGTAAGACAAGGGCGGGGCTGCTGCATGGAGAATGGCCTATTCCACTTCAAATAATACCTCTGGGTTTTTTTGTGTATGCACATTAGTTTCTCTCTCTTTGGTTGTTCCCACCATATGCAGCAGAAACCATACTATGGCCAGACAGCTTCCTTTCTTCCTTTTCTTCTTCCTCACCTCTTTCCCTGGAACCTACTGTATAAAACTCTCTCACAACTCCTCAGAGGCTGACTTACAAGCTGACTCAACTTCCTGTACAAATTAGCAATAAATCAGTACCACTTGCCAGTAAAAAAGCCTCCAAAACACAGGTCCTTCCATCCCAGGATCTACGAAACATAGCCCCACCTCATCACACACCTATCATTTCTTCTGTGAAGAAATTAGGCTGCTGACAGGACTACTGTGTGGGTGCCTCTGTGACTGGCTGATAGGCCTGATTGGGAGGCCCATAATCCTACCAACAAAAGACCCTTCACAGCTATGACTTTGCCTCCTCACCCCCAAGTGCAGAGGGCTTAGCTGGGCCACTCCCATCAGGTAAGTCTGTCTGCAGTTGTCTACCACAGTCCCAGCTGGACTGTGCCATGGGAAATATGTTCTTCAAGCCCAACTGCAGGGCTCTGCCATTGTGTATACAACTGCCCTACTCAAATGTGAGCATCCCATGAGAGGTACAGATAAAATGCTATGGGTGTCAAAAGAATGAAGTGATCCTTTCTGGCCAAGTGCACTGTCTGGACTGCACTGCACTTGATCTGGACGTTGGAGTTGGAGTTAGATTTGAACATTGGTAATGTTTGGAAAGACATTACAAGAGGAGAGAAAAAAGCAACCACAACAGAAAAGGAAAAATGATACTGTATGGGAGGAGGTGAGTTTTGGATATTCTGTGAGCTAAAATTAATTCTTAGATAGTTTTTAAAACAATTTGATAGGCTATATTTCTCTTTGGAAATCCAAACTTACAGAGAATGTTTCAAAAACAAAATAAATTAGGAGAAACAAAAGAGACTAATATTTATAGAATACAGTCCATGTGCCAAGATCCCAAATTATTTCTTTAAATCTTCAAAACAATACCTGAAAGGCAGGTATATTCCATCTCATCCCCAGCCATTTCACAGATGAGAATAATGAGCATAAGAAGTTAACTTGTCCCAAGTTACACTGCTTACAAAATCAAAGAAGAGACTTAAACTGAGCTCTGTTTGCCTTAAATCCCACATGGTGCCCACCAGATCATGTCACCTTTGGGATAACATACAGCAGGACACATCACTATTATACAACATAGCTCAACTGAGATCTGTGCACAGAGGGTCTGAAAATTCCCATTAAAGAAGGTAATGTTAGCAGTATGGCCTCATTCATTACATGAAATTAATGGTATCAACTTAAAATTTATTAGGTTTAAAGTCTTTGTTTGTTTGTTTGTTTTGAGACAGAGCCTCAAGCTGTCACCCTGGATAGAGTGCCCTGGCATCACAGCTCACAGCAACCTCCAATTCCTGGGCTCAAGTGAGTCTCTTATCTCCACCTCCCAAGTAGCTGGGACTACAGGTGCCCACCACAACGCCGGGCCATTTTTTGGTTGCAGCCGTCATTGTTTGGCGCACCTGGGCTGGATTATAACTCACCAGCTCAGGTGTATGTGGCTGGCGCTTTAGCAGCTCGAGCCACAGGCACCAAGCCAGGTTTAAAGTCTTATTGGTATTTAGTTCAAATATATGTTTAATAGCTAAAACATAAGGAATGCATAATTATTTTATATCTGTACATTTCAAGTAATATTATAATAAAAATATTTTCAACATTCCAAGTAATGAGATTATTCTTCATTGAAAGGTCTCCACATGGGATCTGTAGCCAGCTTTCCACAGAGGTTCCCATCCAGAAGGAGAGTTAAAGGACAGAAACTCAGCAAGAAAGCCGATGGTTTGGATCTGAGCCAAAAGAAAAGGTTGAAGAGCACACATCAACCCTGCTGGGGTGACCTGAGACCCCGAGGACACAAACAAACAGGTACAAAGCACATTACCAAGTGGACGGGAGTCCCCTCCCCCATGAGAGAGGTTCACAGTATACTCCATACCTCCATACAAACAAGTGAGCAGAGTTCAGATGTCCTCCCACTCTACCCCACGGGAGAGACCCTCTAAAAACCAGACCTCCTTCCCCTACTAGGGTGCC